>BMAO01025348.1:49469-220386 GCA_019973975.1 Trichonephila clavata
TACAGATACTGGATGCTCAGAGTTACGGCTAACGACAGGTGTAAGAATTTAACCCCTTGCCGCGCTGAATTTCATGGGCCTTGATCTGATGTTAATGTCTATCAGATGGCATAAGTAACAACAACAGATACGTTAAAGCAACATCGGTAAATCATGGCTCTTTCTATAGACAATTACAGCTCTCTTCAGACTTATTATAAGTACTAAAACTAAATGTTATCTTTTCTTTTTCTGCTAAATAATAATCTCTTTAAAAGATTTTTCGAATTTGCGACATTTGACTAGTTTAGATTTCTGTATTAAATTTTACTTCATTGACAAAGTGTATTGATAATATAGAAAATATTAAAATTAATTCTAAAGTAGTAAAGGCCTGATTTATTGATAGAAATTCCGCCATTGGAATACACTCCACTAAGTGATTTCCAACAACACTTGCTTATTTGCTTGCATGTATTGGAAAGCACTCTTCAAAATAACACACATAAAAATACACATTCTGTATTTTGTGACATGTTTCAAGGTTAATAAAAAGAGTCTGTAACCGTCTGTCTAAAAAAGTAAAAATTGTTCCAGATCCCACATTTAACATATTTTGACTTTAATACCATAACAGACTTTGTTAGAAATGAAAAATACAAAACATTTCTTGTTTAAATTGATCAAATACGTTCAAAGTTTTGAGTACGCTCAAATCTTTACCTCTGGCTTCCACACGCTAAAATGACCAAGGTGTCCTAGGGGTCTCGGTCAAGAGCACGTGACTGGCGTTGTCGAGTCACGGAGCTGATGGTCGTTAAATCTGCCTTGACTCAAGTAAGTGAATGATAATTATATTAATGACGCACTTGAAAACAGGAGAGCTATTGTCGACGGACTTCGTAATTTTGAACCACTGTCCAGTGACAAGGATGATTTCTGAATCGACACCCCCTCTCCTAACATCACATCATCACACTAACGAGAGGGCTTTGAGCATCGACAGATTTAAGGGGCATCGGACTCCCCAAGCCAGGACTCGAGCCGGCAACATCCCACCATGAGTTCGTGACCATAAACACTTGGTTACCGAGGCCTTTCTCTCTTGGTTCATAGTCCTCTTGTTGGTGTTGTGGGAAAGTTAGAAGAGCGGGAGCCAGTTGGTGTCATCCGAGGACGTCTTAAGGCATGGGTCCGGACCCAGGGACTCGACCCTAATGGGGGCCTCGTCTTGTTTTTGACTAGGCCTTAGTAAGATCATGATTCGAATAATTTCAACAATCAAATGTTATTTGCGGTTGTGTTCCTCGAAAAATCGAGAAATTTTGGAGGACACGTCAACTAGCTATATGCAGTGCCGGTTAATCCACTGGATGCTTGGGGCAGGCGGGTGGCTCAGAAGCTCACGGATGGGCTTAGAAGGGTCCATGTAAGCTGGACTTAACCAGTTATTCTAGTTATAAGTTTCGATCCTCCAGTGCCAAGGGTGCCTGTAGATCTTCTGCGTCCAAGGCTCGAAATGAGCTTAAATCAGTACTGGCTATATGTGATGACCATCGATCATGTACAGGCCTCGGACTACCAACAAATACCATCATTACTCATTCAGTTAAAAGGCGGCAGTCGGTCGACCTGGTTTGTGCAATTGTAAGTCATGTACATTTATTTGTTTCGGATTATTGTTTGTTCGAATTTTTCACAACGTATGCTATGTACTGTTTACTTTTATGGGTCATAGGTTGGACCTACATCTGTGTAAAGCCCAGGGCTTCAAAACGTTTTGAGACATCCCTATATATATGTTGTCCCCACCTCTTGACCATGGCTGTAAATTATAAGGTCGGTCGCCAAAAGCCCTCGTGTTGCTTTACACAGTGCGACTTAAATTAATATTAAACACTAGACTAAAATTCTGAATTGCCTTCTAATCTCCTTCTACCACATCCCTAATCCGGTCAACAACAATCACCTGACGTATAGTACGTATAAACAACATAATTCACCTTCACCTTTCTCTCAAACTAACTCATTTAAACAAGATCTTGAAGCACTACCTTCAGGAGAGTATTTACAAAACTCCATTGATTTGGGAAAGGACTTGGTTCTAATTACTAGAAGGGTTTCCTCTCCTCTCGAACCGTAAAGGAGTCTCGAGGAAGAGAGAGCGGCTAAGATGTGTCAGACATGCACGTTCTCGATTAGATGCGTTTCCCAGACTGTCATAATAGGGAAGACTTAAGATTATTAGGGTCATCGCATATACATAGGATGAGCATTAGGAAGCCTGAGTTATCGGGAAATGCTCTTGGAGATCGCATTAATTTATCCCGATTCGATTCGAGATACTCCAGAGTCTAGTGTGGGGATGATTAATGGTAAATTAGAATTTGATCGTGGCAAATCGTTCATGTTTAAAGTGAAGTGGAAGGAGCAAATTAAGAAAGGGGTGTCTGATGTCAGTTTGGGAAATTGCGAATTTGTGTTCAAATTTGTCGTCGTCTAGAGAGTTTTGGTGAGTTCTATGGATTACTTGTTTCATTAATAAGTTTTAACCGTTAGGACGATACATGATACGATAGTTTCTGGAAGAAGTTTTATCGTGTCGTATTTATATATATATATAATCGTATTTTAAGTTAGAGTATTTAGTTCAATAGAGTTGAGGATTATATCGTTCATGTCCAACACAAACTGCTTTTAAGTTTATCCAACGCATAAAATAAGGATTTGTTTTTGAGTGTCTGTCTGGCTTGGGTGTTCTCGGCAAAATTAAAATCCTAGTATACGTTCGCATCGTCAAGAGCTCAGGTGAGGAGAGGAGAAACTGGGCATCATCAAAATTACTTTCGATAATTGGTATCGCCTATATGGTGCTGCGCTGAAAAGTGATACCAGCTCCTGGAGAATGTATTAGGTCTGCAGAGGTTAAAATACCAATGCGCAACCCCATTAAAAAAATGTTTTTGAATTACAGTTATTCTAAGCAGGGGTGATCAACCTTTTTGGGAAGAGTGCCACTATGTGATAAAAAAATATTATGCGTGCCACTTCCAACAACAAAAATATACAGTGAAAAATGTTACTTATAGGCTTATTATGGGACGTTTAACAAATAGCACATTTTTAGACAAATGTAAGTAAAGTAGGAAAAATACAAAAATTTTCCTATAATCTTAAATTTAAATTATTTAACTATCCCATAATATTGGTAGGAAAAGCGTAATCCCATAGCCAGTATTCAACCTTGAGTTGCAAGCACTCAATTGATATTTCATTGTTTCTTCCGGATATTTTAAAACGCGCTCCCCCTCAAATTCCAAAATCTCGCGAGAGCACTTCTTTTGGAAAACCAGCGCACAGAACAATGATAAGTATTCTGTACATGATAACTTTCAATTGTAATTCAATCAATTGAGCGTATTTAAGGTACCCGACTACCCTAAAATTGTGAATTTTGCCAACCATTGAGAAATATTTTTTATAGTTTTATTTTACATGTCATCTTATTAGCTTTATAAAAATACCAAGTTTATCATTTTCCGTTCACTAGAACTAAAACTACGAGTGTTTTATTAAAAGCAGATGCCGTTACTTTAACCAAGGTGTCATATACTTTAAAACGCATTTTACTCGAAATGTGGTTTTTTTTAAAATAATCAAACGGGGTCAGCTATTGCTAAAAAAGTTTTGAACAAAAAAAACTGAGTTTTTCTCTAAGTTTTGTATAATAGTAGAATTGTTTTAACCTCCAGATTCATCAATCACTGTTTTATTACAAAATTTACAGTCCCTCATGGGAATATAATCACTGTTTTTTTAAGCAATTTCATATAATAACTGAGATAAAGTGCTCTAGTTTTTGTAAAAATTAAAATATCTCTTATCCTGAAGGTCATTTCAAAATTGAATAATATAGCAACACATTAGATTGAAAAAAATTGAAAATTTGTTCATAAGCCTTTGGTATAGAATGAACCGCGTTTATGTTATTTTTTGTCAATTTTTACCTATTTTTCCCCATTTTAGTAATAATAATTTCTTTTTCTCTTCTTAATTTTAGCACATTTTTCTTAAAATGCACTAAAAAAATCTAAAAATAACACGCGAATACAAAAACGGAATACTCTGACGAGAATATGGAGTGCGTTGTCGAAAAATACTATGTGAGAAATAATAAGTAATTATAAAGAAAGAAGAGTCAATAAAAAACAAAAGAAAAATTTAGTATTAGTTAATTTTAATTTTTTATTTTAATATTAACTTTATAACATATTATTATTATTTTAGTATTATATATAATTATAATAATAATATTACATTTGTTAATATATGAGATGCAGTATTTCCTTATATGTGTGTAAAATAAATTTAGCATTTTTCAGTTTGTTATTAATAAATGTATCACCATTACATTTATAAATAATTTAAATAATGTGTTATCTGACACACATTTTTCACTTTATACATTCTTATCATTAAAGCAAAACAGTTTTTTTAAATACAACTTGAGAAAACATTAGTTATGGGCTCTAGGATTCTGATACTTCTTTTGTATTAGTAACTTGAATAGTATTCTCAGACATTTAAATGGATAAAATGAAGAGCATGTACACATTTATACTGAACCTTTATAATATGCATCAAAAAGTATTGCTTGCAGCTACGAGACAGCATCTATATCTCAAAGCATCTTGAATCTTCTACTTAATCTCCTAAGCAAATTTTTAAAAATTCGGTTCCGTATCAGAGATCCTGCATCTTAAGCGAGCTCCCTTTACAGTTCATGATGCTATAGTCATTCGTTAAATAATCGAAGATGACTATTTACGTAGGAAGATGAAACAATGTTTTATATTTAAATAATATTGATGTATTATATAGAGAGTAACTCTTTTATGAACTAAATATTAAAGTTCTCTTCTTAGAAGCAATTTCAGCATAAATTATATTAAATATATTCCATATTAAAAAATATAAAATAAATATTGTTACGTTGATCGGGGTTCGAGGATTTATGCAAATTAGTCGCAAAGAACTAGACAGTTCTTTAAGAGCACTGAGAATTTATTGTCATAAGTCCATTCCTTGAAATACAGGATTCAGCAGAAATATTCGCAGAATAAATCTTAGAAGGTCTTCTCACCTTCAGCAGCACTCACACACAATTATCAGTGTCTAAAATACACATATGTAAAAGATTATTCACAAGCATAGACGAGCTAATCGGTAATCAAGGCAAGTCTACTATAATCACTAGTCAAAACAATACTCACTAATCGCTGGTTGAAACAAGACTAACTAATCAATAGCCAAAACCAGACTGACCCACTTTCGGTGGGTATTTCTCTATTTATAGGCCTCGTGGATCATTCGAGAAAGATCTTCTTGCGCCATAGGTCTTGAAATTAGTGTATTTCTCCACAAATTTCCAGAAGATTCCAGTGAGTCCCGAACTCACCAAAAATAGTCACCAAATTGGTTGCCAACTTGGCTCTATTGCCAAGATTTCTCCAAGTTCCCATTGAATCGCCATTATAACGTAAGAAATGGCGTTACTGGTGAATATTACAAAATTTTAACATAAAACAAATATAACAGAGTAATGTAAACGCATTACACATCCAAATACAAATTATTTACAATATTTTATTCAAAATTCGTAACAATATGTAGTATTTATCAAACACGCACACAGATATTTACTCAAACTATAATTAAATTTGAGAGGTATTTCTCTGTATTTATATTACAATAGTTGATTTTATTTAAGCGACTGATTACTTTCCTTAAAGAAAATTTCGTTTTATTTATAAGTTATAAAGTTAGTTTCAGTAATAAAATTATTCGTAACAATGAGATTTTAAAGATTTAGATTTATTTTTCCTGTGTACGCTTTTATTGAAAAAAAAAATTTCAAGTTTTTATAGATGAGTTCCTTACTATACATGTATTTATTTTCCTCTTGTACCTCTTGTAGATTTATATGTAAAAAAGGTTCAAACATGGTAAACTATATTTATATTATGTATTTCTCAATGTACAAAGAAACAACATGCTGTAAAACGAAAAAAAAATACTTCTTCCCTCTCTTTCTGAATGATGATTCGGGATAAAAATCGCATGCTTTTCATTTTATTAAAGAACGAGAAAAAAACGTTCTCCCCCCCCCCCCCATTCTTCTTCGATTCGGTATTACTTCTTATGGATTTTCAACGCTTCTTAAAAAGAATTTCTCACCTATAGTTGTGACGGATCTGTACGGTTCTTCACTAATCCTCTAAATATTCTTTCAAAAATTTTATTTATTTCAACCAATCTCCACCGGAGATATCGTGATGAGTGAGTGTATGAGTGAATGAATAAGTGAGTCGCTTTTCTAATTTATGTGTATAGATGGTATCAATAGACAAATGTGTTTTTAAGACATATTTCAGCTTTGTTTTAGGTTTTATTTCATCTAAATACTGTAAATGCCGACTAAACTCGCACCTACAGTTTTAATTTTTACCTTTTTTTAAATTTTTACTATCCAAATTAAATCGAGGCTCAAAGTCCTCACATTAAGCAGTCTAGCGTAGTGAGCTCTCCAAATTACTTCATTTCCTGGTAGCGAGACGAATCACTCAGCTTTTACCCAAAAGGCATTTTATGTCAAATTATTTTAAGAAATTTTACTCTTCACAGCCTTTCTCTGGAGAAAAGTTCAAGTCCGGTTTAATGGTAGCAGATCTTTTGGTGATCGTCTCCCGGGTGCGGCTGTTCCCGCAACCCCTTTCGCTAGTATTGCTCCCAATCAATCACTGAAGTGGCTGCTCCACAGATTCCGTCACATTATCTTTTAGAGGTCGTCGAAGTTCCTTTCTCGTAATCCTTCGGGTGCGGCTTCCCCACAACCTCTATCACGTATCTTCGAAGAAGAAGAAGAGGGGAATCTGAGACGGAAGATGATGCAGAAGATTGAAGAAGATCCATGTCAACTTTCGAGCCAACCCTTTTAAACCCCTGGTTGGGCCTCTTTCACACCCTCAATAATCTTTGATTGGTGAGCGTAGCGAATCTGCACATGACACTCCTCGTCCTCGTACAAACTTCGTTGGTTCTTTGAGACAATAGGCCGACACTACTGAGATCAAGTCCATCACCGTACCTAGTACACCATATGGAGGGTCTATCAATCGTCCTGTCACTTTGACCCTGAGGATACCCTTCAGAGTATATATTTATCACAATAGGCCGACATTCTTTTTCATTCAAATAATCCGCTGTCCACATGTGCGGAGGAACGAGACAAAGGAGACTGTTCATAGGGGTGCCCTTTCTATAGATCGTTGAGACTAAATTCGTCTTGGTGTCCGAAAAGGAAAAAATGTTTCAACATGAAAGCCGTTTTCAGAATCGGCTCACGTCTGTTTTGCCCCAGGCACAAGGGAAGAATACGCGATCTTTTTTGGAAGATTACAATGTCCTATTTGGCCATTCCGCTCACCCCCGTACATCAAACTTGACAAGTATTGGCGTGAAGTGTTCGTCTAATGAGCCAACAATTGCTATCGATTAATGAGCTACAATAGTTTTAAGTGCCGTAAATGAATCGTAAGCCCCCATGGTAAGAAGGCAATTATTTTCAATCCTTTTGCCATTTCTAATACCAAATGTGTTGATAACGTTAAAATTTCGGCTCCAAAATGCCTGCTCCTCCAAATATAGCTCCATGGCATCAGACTTAGAAGTTTTGCACTTCTGAGATACAATGCTGGCCATGAAGCAACGGCGTCGGGTTATGAGAACTGGGGGCATATCCTAAATTTGATTGTTTCCACCAATATGGTTGAAAAAATACAGATGAGAAATATATATTATCGAAGCATTCATGTACCTATTAAGAATATTTATGACATCTATCGATAAGAATTTTTTTTCCGTAGTCACAATTTAGCGAAGAGCTCAGTTACGTTAGATCATAGGTTCCCAACCTTTCTCGAACTGGAGCCCCCTTTTCTAGTAAATATTTCGATACCACTCCCCTGCCACTCAAGAGAAATAAGAGTTTACATAATAAATGGTGAAAACAAGAATTAAATTTTAAAAATTATTCTGTTACTAATAACATATATTTTTTAAATTTAGTTTTTTTTAAAAGCATCCATTTTTTTTTAACTTGCAAATCTGAAATAGCTATTGCCACGAATATACAATCTTAAATACATATTATCAAGATAAAGTAACTAGTATTAAAGTTTACTTTTGTTAGGCTACCGCCGTTTCAGCCGTATCAATGATACGGGGCCCCCAAGCTACAAGGGTCCCAACTTGGGTAATTACAGCCCCACTAGCAGAATTCCCATACCTAAGAAAGGGCCCCGAAGGAATTTTGGTCAGTGCTTTTGTTAGTACATAATCTGTCTGTTTGTTTAGTCTTTTTTAGGATAAATTTGGTTTATTCTGCCATGCCCCTCCATACCATTTCTAACCCCCCTAACTTGCTCTGGATCTTTTACTGCCACCCTGAAAGCCTCAAAAGCCCACAAGGGGGCGTTATCGCCCACGTTGAGAGCCTAAGCATTACATCATTCTTTCGTAAGAATGCAACAAAGAATAATACTTTCATTATTCCTTCATTAATGAAAATTTACTCTAAAAACATTAATGTAATTCACCTCCTCGATTGTAACATTTAATACGTTACTTCCCATGAAAAAATAAAAATAAAATATTACTGAACGTGCTTTGAATAGCAAGAGAATATCTGAAACCCAGAGAAAAAAACTGCTTATTTCAGCAAATCGGAACATCCACAAAATATCGTCGATGAACATAACCCCCGTCCCATTCCCCTTACTCCTCCTGGAGTCATTCCTCTTGATGTAGGCTCCACATTGACGGAAGGGGAAGTACCTTTTGGCGTTCGCAGCACGTTCCTCGGTTATCGTTTGGTTATGAAGTTATCAGCAAAACATCACCCCTCCAAAAAAACGGATAAGCCAGAGCATTGCAAAAGAAGCTTTCTTTTTGCTTTTAAGGTAACGTAGAAAGCAATGGATCGAATGTCTGTGTAGTAACGAAGGATTCGCTTATGGGTGATAGAATACATTTTTATGTTCCGCCACGACGCCAAATGTTCCTAGACATTAACTTAATTTTCAGTTTATTGAAGGTAATACTTGGCTATTTTATACGTATATATTCGCAGTATAAGTTCGTTCTAATATATGTTCTGAACCAAGCAAAATGTTAAAATGCTAATTAAAAAAATTGGATTAATTTTGATAAAGATTAAATGCAGGATAATCCAAAAAAAAGTATAGTGCTTAAGGTATCCGATTACCTTAAAATTGTGAATTTTACCAAATGTTGAGAAGTTTTTTTATCATTTTATTTTACATGCCATTTTATTAGCTTTATGAAAATACCAAGCTTATTATTTTCCGTTCCCTAGAACAAAAACTACAAGTGTTTTAGTAAAAGCAGATGCCATTACTTTAAGCAAGATGTCAGACTTTAAAACGCATTTTACTCGAAATTTGGTTTTTTTTATAAATGCTCAAACGGGGTCAGCGATTACTCAAAAAGTTTTGAAATAATTAACTGAAATTTTCTGTGTTATTCTGTATAGCAGTAGAAGTGTTTTAACCTTCAGATTTATCAATCATTTTTATTACAAAATTTCCAGTCCCTTATATTAATATCACTGTTTTCTTTAAGCAATTTCATATAATAGCTAACATAAAGGGCTCTAGCTTTTGTAAAAATTAAAATATCTCTTATCCTGAAGGTCACTTCAAAATAGAATAACATAGCAACACATCAGAATTAAAACATTGAAAATTTATTCATAAACTGTTGGTACAGAATGGACCGCGTTTATGTTAATTTTGTCAATTTTTAGCCATTTTTTCCTATTTTAGAAACAAATAGTTTCTTTTCTTTTTCTTAATTTTAGCTTATTTTTCTTAAAATGTACTAAACAAATCTAAAAACCACAAAATAATCCCTATATTTCTATTTTTTAAAAAAAAAAGTTGTCGCATATAGTCGGATACTTCCAGAAATTATATATAGCACATAATTGCTTCATTTCATATCATTATTTTTTAATTCTAGTTTATTAATTTAAAAATTTAGGATAGTACAACTAAATATTCTTTAAATTAATTAAAAAACAAACATAGCTTATTGATTTTTATCAGAAAATTATGATAAAAAAATGTTTTTTTTCTCTCACGCGATTTTCTTGTATCTGATTTTAAATTTCTAACAGTTTCAGCATAATTCATTTTGCATCATCGTGAAGCAATGTTTTCACATTTGAGCGTTAAATTATTTTTAAATGACTACTTTAAAATTATCTAATTATATTGTCGCTTCCCTAAAACTAAAGGTCGTGGTATCCCAATGTGGTCATGATTAGAAGCTTATAGCCTTCATTTTTTCTGTTGAGTCATTGGTTCACCTCCTGATGCTATTAAAGACCCACTGTGCAGAGGGACTCATGCCCGTTTTTCTGTTTGTGTTCAAAATCCTCACGTGGGCTTGATATGGAATTTTGAAGAGTATTGTGCCAGTTCAGGTGTCGACATCCTCCTCACTTTATTGTGTTTGAAAAGTAGGTGGCCACAATAACTCCAGACTTCTTGAGGTTTTGGACCCAACACAAAAGTAGTCCCTGGGACCCTACACAAAAGTAGTCCCTCGGACCCTACACAAAAGTAGTCCCTCGGACCCTACACAAAAGTAGTCCCTCGGACCCTACAGAAAAGTAGTCCCTGGGACCCTACAAAAAAAGTAGTCCTTGCCACCCTACAGAAAAGTAGTCCTTGGGACCCTACAGAAAAGTAGTCCCAGGGCACCTACACAAAAGTAGTCCCTGGGCCCCTATACAAAAGTAGTCCCTGGGCCCCTACACAAAAAGAGTCCCTGGGCACCTACACAAAAGTAGTCCCTAGGCCCCTATACAAAAGTAATCCCTGGGCCCCTATACGAAAGTAGTCCTGGGACCCTACACAAAGTAGTTCCTCTGACCCTACACAAAAGTAGTCCCTCTGACCCTACACAAAAGTAGTCCTGGGCCCTACACAAAAATAGTCCCTCGGACCCTACACAAAAGTAGTCACTGGGATCCTACACATAAGTAGTCCCTGGGACCCTACAGAAAAGTAGTTCCTGCCACCCTACAGAAAAGTAGTCCCTGGAACCGTACATAAAAGTAGTCCCCTGGGCACCTACACAAAAGTAGTCCCTCGGACTTTACACAAAAGTAGTCCCTGGGATCCTACACATAAGTAGTCCCTGGGACCCTACACAAAAGTAGTCCCTGGGACCCTACACAAAAGTAGTCCCCTGGGCACCTACACAAAAGTAGTCCCTGGGCACCTACACAAAAGTAGTCCCTGGGCCCCTACACAAAAATAGTCCTAGGACCCTACACAAAAGTAGTCCCGGGCACCTACACAAAAATAGTCCCTGGGCACCTACACAAAAGTAGGCCCTCGGACCCTACACAAATGTAGGCACCTATGACCCTTAAAAGTAGACAGTACATAATATACGTTGTAAAAAATCGTACAAACAATAACCCGAAACAAATAAATGTGCATGACTTACAATCGCCCAAACCGGCTGGACCGACTGCCGTCTTTTGACTGAACGAGTAATGATTGTGTTTAGAGAAAACCTAGACCATTAGCGAACACAAATATTTTTCAAGGGGAGGGTCCATGGTCGAAAGTCCCCTAACTCGTATCATACCTCAAGCAGAGGCAGATTAAGCGTGTGGCGGACCTGGCGGCCGCCAGGGGCCCTCATCTCTAGAGGGGCCCCAAGCTTGATGGATTCCACTTATAAGTCCAACGTGCAAAAAAAAAAAGATCTTGAACCGATATTGCAATTCCGATATTTAATCGTTTTTGAGTCGTGTATCAGCCCTAACCATCTTTTTCTTGTATATCTGTATTGTTGCAATCTGTACAAACTTTTCGCATGCATTTATTTTCTTGCCCAAATTTTATTTCAATCATTTCATTCAATTATTTCAAATTTTATTTAAATCAAACAAGTTCGTTTTCAGTTTACAGGGTGCTTGACTACTCACGGGTACATTTTACAATGATCGAAAAAAAAATCCGAACACCAAGTAAAAAATATTGTCGACTAATAAAACTTAGGCAATACAAATCGGTAATAAGCTACCTATACAAATGTACAAATGTATAGGTAGCATATTAAATTGATTAAAGTTTCAAGATCACAGGTTCATGCAAGCGAGAGTAGAGCCATTTCAAATGTGAAATAATGATACATTAAAAACTGGTATAACCGTCACAATTTTAAATGCAAACCTGCAAACGTGCTTGCCTCGAGTCGTACTAGTACCGGATATCAGTATGTGGGATGAAATTGCATGCTTGTTGTTCCTGGTCGGTCATTATAAGGTTGTTTAATTCTGGTTGTGGCTGTTTAAATCTGGTCTGCGTTCAATGATGCCCCATTCCTGCTCGATTGGGAAAAGATCTGGTGATTTAGCAGGCCAACTCAACACGTCATCACTCTATAGAGCCTGTTGGATTACAACAGGGATGAGGGAGCACGATATTCTGTTGGAAAACACCTCTTGAAGGATGTTTATAAATCGCAGTGCAACAGTTTGTTTCGCCAGACTGGCGTACTAGTTTGCAGTCAGGGTGAGTGAATTAACCTCGAGAGTGCTCCATCAATCAAAGAAAATTGCACACTCCCGACCATAACTGTTGGTTCAAGCCCAGTGTATTAAAAAGAAAGCTACACAAAAATTAAAGAAAATCTACAAAGACGATATTGAATGATTTAATTTTGACTATATGTGAATGGTGGATCAAGAAAAGAAAAGAAAACAAAGATATAATGAAAACCACCACTAGAAATTTATCGAGTTGTAAGAGAAATCCTAATGTAGAAATACTTTTGAAAATACTTTTAACAATACCGTTATTGAATGCATCAGGTGAAAGATCTTTTTCAGTTTTAAAACGTGTTAAAATGATTTAAGAAATACTATGGGAGAAAAGACAAATTGAACAACATGGCCATATTATATAAAGAACAAAATGTTTTGGACAAAATAGATATGGCAAAAATAATTGATGAATTTGCCAAAGAGAAATCGATTTGTATAGCGAAACTGTATAAGCTCTTTAGTAAGGTTTTATTTTTTTATATATATAGCTACGATTTTTCTTTACGCGTTGAGTTTTATTATTAGCAATACATTTTATTTTGAGAATTTAAAGTAAGCGGCTCTTTTCACTATTTTAGTTTTTCGAATCTTGAGCCCATGGGCCTCAAACCTTTTACCGCCAGCGGCCTCCAACTACCTTAATCCGCCTCTGACCTCAAGGCAATTCTTCCTATTTTGTCGATTTTGTTAACAAAAGAACAGTAAAAAATAAATTATTGAATTAATAATTAGCATTAATTAATAAAATAAATTGTTAATTACAAGTACTTAATTAAATTTTACTTTATATATATGTATATGTACATGTGTATATGTATATGTATATATGTGTATATATGTATATATATGTATGTATATATGTATATATATGTATGTATGTGTGTATATATATGTATATGTATATATGCATATATGTGTATATAATGTATATATATATAAGTATGTGTATATATGTATGTATGTGTATATATATGTATATGTATATATATATATATATGTATATGTGTATATATATATATGTATATGTGTGTATATATATATATGTATAAATGTGTATATATATACGTATATGTATATGTATGTATGTATATATATGTATGTATATATATGTATGTAGGGATATATATTTGTATGTATGTATATATATATATGTATATATATATGAATGTATCTATGTATATATATATATGTATGTATGTATGTATATGTATATATGTATGTATGTATATATATATATGTATGTATGTATATATTTATATGTATATATATGTATGTATATATATGTATGTGTATATATATATGTATATATATATGTATGTATATATATGTATGTATATATGTGTATATATGTATATATATGTATGTATATATGTATATATACAGGTATAGGACAAAATAATAGGAACACCTGTGAAAAAATAAAAAATTTTAATTATTTAGGTGTTGGGCCAACTTTGGCCTGAATGACTGTATGCATTCGACGTGGGATTGAAAAATAAAGGTCTTGAACAAAATTCATAGGAATTTGCACCCATTCTTCGTGCAGGACAGTCTCGAGTTCAAATAGTGTGCGAGGAGGTGGAAACCGAGCACCGGACTTTGTTCTCTAAATAACCCCACAAAGGCTCAATGATATTGAGATCAGGGGACCTAGGACACCAGGTTAGATGTTCCACTTCATCATCATGCTCATGTAACCATGTTTGAACACAGCGTGACGTGTGAACAGGGGCGTTGTCGTCTTGGAACACAGGACGTTCTCCTAGAAAGAGGGTCTGAAGCATAGGGTGATGATGATCTGCGAGAATGCTTCGATAATGGTCGCCTGTGATACTCCCCCTCAAGACAACGAGAGGCCCCAACCCACGAGAAGATATTGCTGCCCAAACCATCACAGAACCCCCTCCATGCTTCACAGTTGGAACCAGGCAATCAACATGAAATGCTTCTGTCGGTGTTCGCCAGACAAACACACGTCCGGTGGTCTGGAATAATGTAAATGAGGATTCGTCAGACCAGATGACTTGTTCCCATTGCAGTTGCGTCCAGTTTAGGTGGTCTCGGCACCACTGTAATCTCTTTGCAGCATTCCGCCCCGAAACTAACGGTTTTCGAATAGCTACTCTGCCGTGGATGTTCGCAGCATGCAACTCTCGTTGAATAGTTTTCATGGATACGGGGTTCAGAAGGTGGGTGTTCATCTCGGACGTTATCTGCGGCAGAGTAGTCTTGCGATTTCGGGCGACTATCCTCTTCAACACCCGTCTATCACGGTCCTTCAACTTCAATTTTCGCCCACTGTTGTGCTTCGCAGAAGACACCTTACCCAGGTTTGTGTAGGCTGTCATAACCCTTGACACAGTGGTCCTTGAAACACCCACAAGGTTGGCTGTTCTGGACACGGAGGCTCCAGCGAGGCGAGCTCCAATTTCCATACCTCTTTTCACGTCAGAGAGGTCGCACATAATCCCGCTTAGCTGGGAACAGAATTTTCTCAAGCAACTTTCACACTGTAAAATACTTGACTGATACCTTCCTTTTCGTCGCCACTAGGTGGCACACTGTTACGACACATGGCAGCTGTTTATTGGGCGGTTGAAGTACGACTCATTTTTAAATGAGTGTTCCTATTATTTTGTTCTATACCTGTATATATGTATATATATATATATATATAGGATTACCATCAATCGAAAAAACTCAAGGGCTTTGGAGGGGTGCCTGACCCCTAGGACATTCCCCTTGTATGCGCCACTGGCCTAGACGTATACATGGACGACGATCATCACATGTAGCCCAGTTGACATATCTTCCGAATTTCCCAGTTTTTCGAAGAATACAACCGGAAATAGCATTTGACTGTTAAAATTATTCGAATTCGTGATCTTATTAAGGCTGAGTTGAGAACGAGATAAGTCCCCCATTGTGGCCGAGGCCCTGGGACCGGGTCCAGTTGGTGATGCCTTTAAACCTCGCTGAGTGTAGGTTCAAAATACGTTGTTAATAAGCAATCAATTAACCTATAAGTTAAGCATACAACATAAATTTTCAGTTTTCGAAAGCGTCTTTGAATTTCAGTTAGCTTAAAATTGTAGCGAATATAGACGGTATAAAATAAATATTGTATGACTGTATCTGGATATATGTGAAGTAGATTTCTTTGAGACGCCATCATTCTGAAGGGTTTGAGGAGATACATTTATAAAAATGAATTTATGAAGTGCGTATAAGTTTGTGAGTGTGTCTGTCGTAGAATTATTTTTAAAAGCAAAGAGTGAAACGAGTATCAATTCTCAAGCCGTGTGCTAAAAGAGAATTTTCATTGTGTGTGTATGTTTGAAAAATATAAAATCGCAAAATTAAGGAAGAAAACATTTAACGTTCTTTTGTTTATTAGCTTATTATTTCTTGTTCAAAAGTATTTTGTTTTCATTCAAATTGTTTGAACAGGAATTTTTTTTAAATAACATGCTATATTAAGCAATACTTATTAATATAATAATTTTAATTAGTTTTTTTATTAGTTTATTAATAATTTTAGTTCAATGAATAAGACTTCGTCCATCACCCTGAATTGATGAAATTCAGCGAAATTATTTGCTTAATGTTTGGTGTTTGATGTTTATTGGCGGAAGAAAATATTCTAATAAAATAAGCAATATAGTTTAAAACTTTCTCTGAACTATATGTACATGAACATTTCATTCACTAAAAATAAATGAAAAAATAAATTATAAGAATTTTTAAACACTATTTCTCACAGAATAAGCTGTATTTATCTCAAAAACAAGCCATTAAAAAAGAATAAATTCAGAAAAAATTCTATATTTTACATAAAAAATAAATTTTTTTTAAGTTATTCTTTCGTGACTCATAATCCATTCTTTTATTTCACGTAAATATATTATAACGTATTCGAAAGGGCAATTCAATTCTATCCCAATTATGTTGGGAGTAATTCGCGTGCTGCCATCTGTTGACATTATATAGAAATATCCCAAATAATAAAAAGCTTAAGTTATATATATATATATAACTGTAGTTAAACATATTACTCAATGGAACTTTCTTTTACTTTTAATAATTAGCTTTACAAAAATACAACAGCGAGAAAAATTAAATGATCTAATAAAAACACCACTCAATTTACTAGTTACAAAACGAGTAACTAGTAGTACGTGTAACAGGATTGTTCGGTATGTCAATAATATACAACTATTCTCTATTTTTAAAAAATAAATATTTGACTTCTGTTTCCGTTTTTCAAAATACACGTTATGAAATTTTACCAATGCTTTGGATTCATTTCAACATTTATTTTTTATTAACATTAGAGCTTTGCCATAAACGTCTGACGACACATCTCACAACACGGACCATATATTTTACAGTTAAATATGAAAACAAATTTTCATATATCTGAAGTTTTGTGGTTAATGGAAATTTAGTATATCGAGATGGATGGGATTGTCCTATAAATCCGAACATCCCTCAAAATCTCGACAAGTATACACACACGAGGGGGATACCGACAAGTGTATTAATTATTTTCCAAAAATAATCTAGATAGAGACACATAATTTTTATTTGTTATCCTCAAGGCTCTTCTATACTATCAAAAGTTATACATTCACCCCAGATTTCGATAATTTGAAGGTAGTCCTTTTAGAGAGCAGATTTCCTCTAAAACTATTGCTCCACCTCTTTAATCACGTCATTTTGTTGGCAAATCTCAAACTTCACAATGGTTTGTTTTTGATGTGAAACATCTTTCCTTTCGATTGCTGGAGATTTGTGGGAGTGATTTCGGGAAAAGGGACGGAAATGCGTAACAGGAAGTTGGGAGAGCGCGCGCTATTCAGTAAAGTTCTGTTTTTTCTCCTTCATTCAGGAGGGGCTCCGCCCCAACCCCCACCCCCTGCGGTCTAGGCCGAGGGATCTTTGTTTTTGTTTTCTCACTTTAGGATCAGAGAAGAAGCGAAGTCCTTTAGGTAGAGACGTGGTTAGACAATGACGAACGTGTTTCGATACCTGACTTCGATTGCTGCGTACAATTTAAACGACCGGGCCACAGAGCAGCTGGTGTTGCGATCTATCATACACAGAACAACTCACATGTTGTGGCTCGACATATGGGGATACAACTTATCGTCAAACAAGTGGACTGGGTATTGTTAGTCAAGATATTGGGGACATATGGGCGGCAAAAGGCTTATTTGAAAATGGACAAACAGTGATTTCGGTGGTTGTATATATTTCTCCGAATCAAATGGTTCAAAAAGTTAAAGATTTCCTGCATTTTTTACTTTTACCATATACCGAAGGTGGTTCTGCTCTTTTTTTATAAAAAAAAACTATCTCTCGCTTCCCATGATTTTGAGTAGTGATTTTAAAGTTAACTTCAGTTTGCTAGAAGCCGAGCCACTCATAGCTTTTTTGAACGATGAACTCAAGCTCCAAATGAACACAAATCGAAATGTTTCGACAACCAACAGTGGTACTGTTATTGACGCTATTTTTCAACGGTTTTTTAATACTTTGAAAACACAAGTATATGTGTCATATTTTAGTTATAAATTATCATTACCGCTCTTCCCCAAATTGAACAAGAATAATTATTTTTGATAAAAAATTTCATTATTCCTTGTGTTAATTAAATAAAATTTTCATTAAAGATATAATTATTCCATAGAAAATTATTTCCAATCATACTCGATTCATTTTTTTTTTTCAGGATTTAAGTTGCTATAGCGAATTTACCACAATAACATGTCAGATATTACACATCGTCTGCGACTACTGTAAGGCTCGTTTCTTTTTTTTTTTAAAGTTTTAGATAAGAAAAAAAATTTTGCTTTAGGCAAGATAGGTCAAATAGGGTGGATGTGGCAAAATTTTAAAACTTTCTTTTAAAAAAGTATATGATCCTCGATGTATTTACTTCGAACGCATTGCGATGAACACATTTAATACATTGAAGCAAATTATAAGAACCTTCTGTATTTGTACATTTATTTTTTTTAAACTATGCCTATTTCTTAGCTTTTAACCTTATTTTCTTAGTTTTATTCAGAATAGTTACGAAAAGGGAAATAAAATTAGAAACAGTTTTCAAAACAAAAAAAAATGACATACAAATTTAAAAACAGTAACTTTATTGGTATCAAATACAATCACAAGAAAAAGAATTATTAAATAAATTTCAAATATATTTTTAGACAAATCTGTACCTATACAATTTTAGGTATATACAGGAAAATAAATTTTTGCACAAAAATTGATTACGCAATTTATTTAGCTGTTTGTCAGTTACTTTTGAATAAATTTTTAGTACTTTTTCTCTCAAAAGTAGTTATTTAATAATGCATTTGTTACAAATACAGATTAAATCTGTTTTAAAACTTTATTGCCATCAAACACATTAATAAACAAAAGTTTGCTGTCTGCAATAACAGCATGAAAAATTACTATTAAATAAGTTCAGAAAATTACATTTTGTTAAATCCATACATATATGATTACAGATACGTACATGAAATTAAATATATACTTAGAAATAGATTATACAGTTTGTTTCATTTACTTTTCATTCCGTAAAATTTTTCTATGTTTTCCCTCAAATCGTAGCTATTGATGCAGCGCTACAATTACTTCATTAATTTAACATATTATGTCTTACGCAGGTTCGATTAATTTCACTTATGTCTGCATCATATTAGTGGTTAGTACTTTAAAACTCAATTAATAAAACAATGAAGTTAAATTCGTTTATTATGTTTAAAACATTACTAAGTTAAAATAATTACACTATTCAATTTTTTGAATAAGAATACAGCAACATTCCACTTATCTGAAACGGAGGCATGGAGCTGGGTGGTACTTGGCGGCCTAAATTCAACTCTCTTAATCTGAAATCATGTGTAAAATCTGCGTAATATCTGCCGAGAAATGTCCCGGTTCCTCCTTTTAAGTGGAGGCAAATTACCCCCTTTTTCATCCGCACGCACTTTGGTCCTGCCTAACCATTGGTCAGGAACCAAGCGCAGAGTCACAAATTTCGCGACGACTCTTCCAAATTATGAGTTCATTCAACTTTGCTGACCAGCCGTTGTGACCCCCTCAACTAAGGAATGCGACAACATCCTGTCAACAAGAAACAAGGGGAATACACACAAATTGCATGTGTCTTAGGGACCATCTTAAAACCCGATCAGCATCTAAGCCTTCCAGCCTCCAAGCCACCCATCACTCCTCCCCCTTTCAGACTCACAAACACCTGGAAAGAGAGAAAAAAAAATAACACATATTTTGCAGTAGACATACAAAACTGAAATGGGAGTGATTAAATGACAATAGTAATAGTCCAACAGCGAGCCGGAAATGGATCTTCTTGACACGATGAAATCTTGGAAAAACAACTGCAGGAGAGGGAAAAAAAAACTGGAGGGGGAATCCTTGATCCCGACGATTGAGCCTTTTAGTGCCAAGTGCAGTAGGAAGTCTGTTGTGAAGGTGAAGAAATAACGACAATTATGTCCTGTCGTTTGACGAATTGAAGAGGGGTGAAAAACACCACCCTGGAAGAATGTAGCCGCCCTAATGGGTAGCCTATTGTTGAATTCTCTTATTGACTTCGCGGCATTGTAGAAACCTTTAAACGTTTGTCTCCTCTGCTCCCTTGTGTTGGAGGTCGTCAATCTTGACAGCTCCCGAACCTGATGAATGTGGCTGGCCTGTCGTCCTGACGCCATGGCGAAGGGGAAAATTTTCCTTTCCTGTTGTCCGTGAGTTGCATTCCAGCTCGACCTTAATGAAAAAAATACTCCCAAAAGAGATTATAATAAGTACGGAAATGTTCTACACACACAACACGTGAACTCATTATTTTCCATTTCACTTTCTCCCTCCCCACTAACTTCTTGACGGGCCGGGACTTTCGTTTGAATACCACACCGACCATCCCCTGCCTCCGTTTCTGCCAAACAAATGTAGTACAATAGAACGTCTTGTAAAGAAAAAAAAAATTCATAAAATTCGAATTTTGAGATGAGATCTGGGCTACCGCATAATTTACACAAAAGAATTGCACTCACGAAACATTGTAACAGTATAATTGTGTACATAACACAGCAGTGATTAATATGTAATATAAATAAAACAAGTGATATATATATAAAGATACAAGAAGTAAATACTTAAAAATTGATTGTGACACAGATTTTGGCGCGACATATATGCATAGTAAAATGGGTAAAAACAACATTTCCGATGTCTGGCATGAAAGTTAAACAGATATTTGTATAATTATGCCAACTCCTCCTTCTCACTGATCATCGCAGAACGACATGATGAAGAAAATTATTATTATTTATGAGTATAATGCAAAAAACAGAAAATCATCACAACATTGCATCACCTAACATCGAAATTCGACATGATAACAATATGGCATGATTACATAAGAAATTGCAACGTACACCAAAGTCAATGAGCATAAGGAATTATAAATTCACCCTGAGCCTTGAGTACTAATTAAATTAAGCATGCATTTGAAATACAACGTACAACAAAACCAATAGCATAAAGGAATGACAAATTCACCATGAGAATTGCGTACGAATAGTATAACTTAGGCGTGCATTTTCCTTATTACAAAACGATGAATATGCATGTGATCAGGATGCAAACCCAAGGTTAAGAAACAAAAAAATTTATTACTAAAAGTAATTATGCATTGTTACAAATGTGGATTAAATATGTTTTAAAACATTATTGGAATCATTCACAGTAATAAACAAAAATTCACTCTCTGCAATAACAGCATTAAAAATTCCCATAAATAACAATATGAAAAAATAACAACATAAAAAATTATTGAAAAATAAGTTAAAAATATTTTTTTAGATAAATCATACATGTAATAAAAACACAGATATGTACCTAAAATAATTAAATATATAGAGAGAAAAATAATACACCCATACATAAAAAATAATGTAATTTATTTAACTTATAAAATATGTATTTTTCTTTTCTGTTTCAACTTTTTTTAAATCATTTTTCTCTTACAGTAGTTATGTAATTATGCATTTATAGAAGTGTGGATAATATGCTTTAAAACTAAGTCAGAAGCATGATCATTGTTTAAGGTTCATCATATAAAAAAAAATTATTTGAATTTATCAAGCTAATCGATATTTCTGAAGCAATTTGACGTTGATTATTTTGTTTAAGGAACAAAAATTCATAATCATTAGAAAGAAGTTTCTGAACTATTATATAGTTGTAGAGTACTGTTGTGACAATATCTTGGGAAGGGCACAATAAACTTCTGTCTAAGTTACGTATTAAATCATAGTTAGAATTTAGTTCAAAAGTTTTATTAAGAACAAGTGATTTGGAACAAAAGTCGCATTTTAATTTTTTCAGTGCTGCTCTTGTACAAACACTAGCTGATATGTTAAAACAAGTATATATGGCTTAGCATCGCGAAAATCTTTTTCAGATATTGTAATATTAAAATTATGTTATACTGATGATTGTAAAGGATTTTCAAGTGATATGGATTGTAATATACAAAAAAAAAAGCGTGCAACCTTTTGATGTAACATTACAGATGCATTGGGAAAAACTTTTGCTTTTAGAAAAAAATATTTTTTAAATCAGATAAAGGATATCTACTATTAGATATCTACCCCAAGGCTAATAATATTGTCATAAATTGGATTTTAAAATTCTTTCCACAGCTTAAAATCTATAAAAAGGTTTAAAATACCCCATGTTATGTCATTCCGCTTAAAATTGGAAATGTACTTTGGGAACTTTCTGGATTCAAAACACACACAGAGAGTAGTGTCTAACCATCCTCTTTTAAAATAAAATTAAAAAAATTGTGTATGTGCTTATGACCACACGATAGAAGTGAAAACTTCTGGTTTATTCTGGGCAAGAATATCCAATTGTTCAGGTGTATTATGTTTTCTTTAACGACATTTTTACATGTGAATGGTAAGTAACTCACTTATTCGTGCTCATTAATTGGGAATTTGTTTATTTTATTCATTTTCTGTAAATGGTAATTTTTAAATAATTATGTATTCTTATATATTTATATATGAGTATTTTTTATGTCCATTAGTCTAATTATTTCAGAATATTTATTATATTTATATAATATATATGTTTATATAGTACTTACGTACTATAGCAACAATGCTAACGTTCAAGATAACTCGCTAAGTTGACAACCCTGATTTTCCATGAAACGATTAAACATTTAAACGATTCATATACTTTCTTCTTACACAGCAAACAGGTCAAGTTTTGTAACATTTTTTAACATTATTGATCATAAACAACGTTCAACGGAAAAATCAAACTCCTCTTTACTAGATAATTCGTTAAGACCTCTGGTTCTCAAAGGAGAGTGGTAGCTTGGAAACATTCGTATAATAACTACCTGAATCCCTCTTTCAGTTCCTTCATAAGAACAATCATTTTTTATATCTTTTTCTTTTCAACTTCTTTCGTTCACTCGTTGAAGTTGAGTGGAAGTGGGCTGTATGATAAGATTAAAAGAAATAAATACAATACTTAAAGAAAGAAAATAAAACTTCTCGGAAAAAAGTGTGCAGGAAATTTTTACTTAAAAAAACACGAGCCTAAAAAGTTCTCAATTCAAAACTAAGAGTGAGTCGCCGATCCGGGCACGATTTCCGACAAAAGCCGAAACAAACCGAGTAACGTAACTCACTCGATCCTGACGCTTCATTTCAGTTCATTATTCAGAAAAACGTGTCTAAAGAAGTTATCACTTCAAAAATTGCGCAATGTTTTTAAAATTTAATTTACGTGTAAGACAATTGCTAGCATGACTATTATGTCATGAGAAATTGAATAATGAAACAGATATAACTCATTTCATTATGGAAAAAACATGTATTTTAAAAAGAACCACATATATTCCGTTTAGTATACCAAAAATATATTGATATATATTTCAAACTCTAATTTCAAAACATTTCAATAAACAATAATATACTCCTTACATATTTTCTAACACGTCATATAATTTTCATGAAACTATTACAAATACTACCTTTTCTACAACACTTGCTTGTATCAATAATCTTGTTTTAATTTCTTGAGAAAAAATATAGTAATTATAACGCAATGAAAATATAGCTCATTCTTCTTTCTAAAGCTGATCATTGGGTTTCAGTTTAATTAACGAGATTCTCAGAATAAAAACTGGAAAAATAAGGAGAAAAAAAAGGAAATATGAGTAAATAGCTAATTAAATATTCATTGCCATACACCAACAACTTCCAAATTACATTTTATTTATAAATCTCAGAATTATTCTAGGGCAAAAAAATGTAGTACAAAATCAGAAAAATTATGCAAATATACTTTAATATGAATGAGCATTAAGTTTCGCTCCGATAATTCAAAAGCATCGAAGAACATAATAAATACGTGCCATTTTTCTCTCTTATTCTTCTTCATAACAAATGATTTTCATTTATATAAAAAAAAAAGACGTAATTTAAGAATGCTAAAATAAATTGATTTCGTGGATGCGAATATGATTGAAAATGCAACTATTCTCTTCATTTTCGTTCTCTTCTTTTTTTTTAAAGAAAAGAAAGAACTTTATTTTAAATTTTCAAAACTCTTGTCACGCAAAACTTGAATCACTGGTTAAATACACTTCAAAAAGGGCAAAAAATAAAGAAATTGAAAGGAAAAAAAAGAGGTTTGGAGCTGTAGATTTTATCGACTTTGAGGTCCAGAGTTCGATTAAGCAAGAAAACGGAATGGAAGCAAGGAAAAAAATGGTATTTGCTAAGAGCTTTAAATAAAAAGAAGGGATAGAAAGAGGATTTCGAAAATTACTTTTTTGCATGTTTTTCATGAACTGACTTGGTAATGAGATTTTTAATCGACACTGGGCACGGTTTGCATTTTCTATCCCATAAACTTTGCTAAGCGATTTCCTTTGTAGATAGACACAGCGTTCGCGTGGTTAGCTTTAGACTGGAAACCTTACACAAGAGCAACATGCATTAAATTATCTAATCTCTCTCTGAGCTATTTTTTACTTTTTAATTTATGTTCTACGCAACATTAACGATAGAACATTTAAAATTTTAATGATATACAGTGGACTTATGTTCGAATGACTTTCATTTAACGATTTATGTCAGAAACTGGTTCGTATTCCATGTTGAATTCATACTTCAGTCAACTCATAAAACAATCCCAAATCCATGATAATGACTATTTAATAGAAAAATCTCATTTTGTCGGTCCATAAAGTCCTTGAAAAATCCTATCCTCTTAAGAAAATATATGAATTAAATTCATTTCTTCTAAAGCAGTGGTTTCCAAACTTTGTCGACTCGTGGAACCTCTCAGAACTATATTTTTACAATCTAAAAATTAAACCTTTCATAAAAAATTAAAATTTTGTTAAAATGTTGGCGTTTTGAATAGCAAGTTTCAGGATTCCTGTTAAGGTATAAGGGTACCTTAGGGTTCTGCGGAACCCATATTGAAGACTTTTGTTCTACTGTATTACGTTTTAAAATTGTCTATTTTTATTCACATTTAGGCACCCGTATTTATCCTGTTCGATAAAGAAATAGCGTACATACGCAAAACGCAGAAAGCATGTACACAGAATACGTACACACACGTACGTATTCTGTGCACTTAAAGAGAAAATATATATATACATTTGCTTTTATTCTTCCGTTATTTACAAGATATTGGACGTTCAAGTTATCTTTAAGGAAATTCTATAATCTTACATTAACGATACATTTGCAAAGTTAGGATTTGTTTGTTAATTTTCAATTAAAATGTACTTTCTCATAAAGATTTCAAGATCTTAAAAAACAAGGGAAGGGATCTAAATTGTAATTAGCAAGATAAATTTTTTTCTAAAAGCGCAAAAATTGTATCAAAAATGTAAGATATCCCATGGAACTTTCTTTGTAAAAGGTTAGATCATATCCCTTTGCAGGGGACGGCAATTTTAGTCAAAACAGCATTCCATATCAACACCATCTGGCGGACTTATAAAACACCAACATCAACTTTTTTCGGCAGAGGCCCTCTAACACTTGACAACGAAGCAGCGCTTTCGCGCATCCGCACCCGTTCGCCATAACCATGCTGTAAGTTGCAATCCCATCGCATAATGAGTTATATGTAATGTCTAACCTCCTTCTAGAGGGAGTAATCTAACTTTCCTATTTTTAAACTGCATGCTCTAATTTTTATTCTGTAAATATTCTCCTAAAATTCATAATAAATTATTTAGTTTGCAGCAAGTTTCTTTCTTTAAATTATGTTGTCTATTTATTCAAAGTTAATCCATAGATCGTAAAAAAACCCCTAGACACCCGTCCAAACAAAAAAAACCGCTATCTGAAGAATCTAACTTTTTTGGAAGATTTCGGTTAGATTCCCACATAAATTTAGTGACGTATTGAGATTTCCTCAAACTAATATACGAGTATATAACATAATTAATTACTTTCAAATTTCTTTTTTAAGGCAATGAAATACTATATAAAAAAAAACGCTGCATTTGCTTTTTTATATACACAAAATACCATTTAAGCAAAGGATGTGCAAACTTTTTAGTTTTCCTGCACCACAAAAAATATACACAAATAACGGAAGCTAATGAGAAAATAAAATGCACGATTAATACTTCAATACAATAATACGAGGTAGGATCCAAAAGTTCCCGGACTGAGCCTATAGCGTGAAACATTTTCGCAGTGAATGACTACAATAACGTTTCTGTGTTACTGCGTTCTTCCCCTCTTCTAAAAGGGATTTATCCAAAATCAAATGGACGGTGGCTCGTCACGGCGTTGTATTTTGTAAGCGGATGCACCTAGTTATCCACGAAATAACGCTTGTAGAGCAGAGATTGAGTATTAAATTTTGTAGAAAATATATTTTACTGAGTGCTACGGAGACTTACGAAATGCTGAAGCATATGTGTACAGCAGTGATACATTATCGTGAATACAAACTTTTGAGGGTCTTCGACGTTACAGGGAAAACAGGAAAAGTGTCCAAGACGACGAACGCTCTCGCCGTCCACAGATTTTTTTTTATGACGTGTGTTACACGTGGTTAGAATGCTAGTATAAATAAAGTGTATGAGTGTTGTTGTTGTTGTTCCTAATACCAGAATTTTAGGAATGCAAGACAATCTCCATGAATCTAAAAAAAATCTAGAAATTCTAAAAACAGAAGAGGGTTTAGAAGAATCTCGTCCTTTTTAAAATCCAAACAAGTCAAGATGCGGATGTAAGAGTGCTTTCACGATGAATGGAGTAAAATGAGAAAAACAACAAATCTTTCATCATTTGGAAAAAAAGTCTTATTGTTGATTCCCAATTATAGCATTGACCTCTATTTCGAATGCACTAGGTTCTCAAAAGCAGATATATCAAAGGTTTTCAAAAGTTGAAATCAGAGAACCCACAGTCCTTCTCTAAAAGACGCTACTGTGGTTCAAACACAGTCTTTTAAGAACGTGATCGGCGTCGTTCCAACAAATTGTAAGGCAGACCAGGGACTCAGCTGTGCTTTAACTGACACAAGTCGTCAACTAAGTCTCTTCCCAACAGATTTTAGCTCGAAACATGGGGAGAGAATTACAGTGGATAGGAATGCATTGTCAGGTGCCAGTAAGAAAACTAATCATTACTGCCCGAAATGCAAACATTCGATTGCAATGGTGTAGGGAAAGAAGACACTGTACATCTGAGGTTTGGAAACAGATAATGTGGTTAGAAGAATTAACGCTACACCTTATTTTGCACTGATGGAAGACGTTGAATTTGGGTGAGAAACCCACGAAGCCATGAATCTATCTTTCCTTAATTGCAATGTGCAAGGGTCTAGTGGGAGTATTCTGATATGGGACATGCTCTGATGGCATAGAAGTGGTGCCCTGGTATTTCTCGAGGGTAAGCAAACAATCATGAAATACCTAGACATACTAGCAGATCAAGTGCATTTGGAACTTTGCATTTTTTCTCTGATGGAGACAGATACTTCATGGACGATAATGCAACTATACATCATGCCAGAAGTGCTCAAAATTGGCTCGGTGAACATCAGTCTGGCTTCTAACACCTTCCCTGGCCACTGCATAGTCTGAATTTCAATCTCATGGAAAATATGTGGGATGTGGTGGAAAGACGCATCCAACAGCACTCTCCTCTTCCGTCTAATTTACAAGATGTAAAAAGATGCATAGCCAATGCATGGTATTCACTGGACGTAAACGCTCTCCAGAAGCATGCAGCCTCGATGTCTAAACGAATCGGAGCAGTTATCCGTGCAAAAGGTGGTTCAATAAAATATTGACCTTAAGTTTTTAATTCATTGGTCAATATCTTATTGGGCAGCTTTTGCACGGGTAACTACTCTGATCCGTTTAGACATCGAGTCTACATGCTTGTGTATGTGAATTGCAATGGCGTAAGGTACACCCCGCATTGCGAGGGGCAGGGACTCTAGGGGGTCCAAAGATTGACTGACGCTAATCATGCATTTGGGCCTGGGTCCTAAAACCTGAGTTTGCAGGGGGGGGGCTAATATTCTCCGTTACGCCACTGGTTAATTGTGATGTTGTTTCCTGTTGTGCATTATAGATAAACTTATTCTCTTACTGAAATTCTCCGTCAGTATTGGCTGTGGTTAGTGGATCTTATAGAAACAGACAACTGGAAAAGTTTAACGCAAATGAATCACAATTTTAATAAATATATGAAAACTGTCCTAGAAAAATACACTCTTTTGCAAAAAATAGAAGTACCAAAAAGTAATCCGATTGTGATGAAATTTCATAGGCAAAAACATCTTGGTAGAACATGTAAATGATCGAATTCTCAAGGCCAATGAACATGAATTGCGGTCGTAGCACGCATATCTGCTCAGCAACTCGCAAAATACAAAACCAGTAATAGAGACATAAAATGTATCTTTTTTCGTTTTCGCAGTTGTGATCGTGTTTCGTTGTTGTCCCAAGAGAAAAAGCAAATCATGCCATTACGACGTTTTCAAAGACCTCATAGGTAACTGAATGACTTCGAACGTGGTCGCATTGTTCGAATATGTGAAGCTGGGTGGTCATGCCGAGCAATAGGTCACCATTTGCAACGTACAGACACAGCTGTGCAAAGGTGCTGCAGCAATAGTTGCTACGAGGAACTTATCGACGAAATGAATGCTCTGGAAGGCCAAGATACACAACTGCGAGGCAAGATCGATGATTGATCGACAGTTCCGAACTGAACCAACAGTAGCATTGTCTACAATTCAACGTACTACAGCCTTTTCCATAAAACCCATGGAATCTTCCATTATTTTACAGAGCTTGGCTGAGGTGGTGTTACGCCCACAGCGACCTTTAAGACGTTTGCCTTTGACCTCACAACATAGGTGGAATCAGTAGTGCCGTAGTCGATCATCATAGCTGTCATCGCATAATGTTCAGCGATGAATCCCACTTTACTCTTGAAGCAGATAATCATGTCTGGAGAGACTGGGCCAATGGTCTCAGTCACCTTTTTTTTACAAAAACATGTAGCCATAATCCCTGGTGTAACGGTGAGGGGTGATATCTCATACGACAGCAAGTCATCTCTAGTCATCCTCCATACATTTTTAACAGCTCAGCAATATGTTGATACTATCCTGCGGCCGGTTGTGTTACCCTTAATGACATGTCATCGGGAGCCAGTTTCCAAAAAGATAATGCCTAGCCTCATACCGCTAGCATATCTATGGACTACCTTCGTTCCGTCAATACTCTTCCTTGGCCAGCAAGGTCACCAGACTTCTCGACAATAAAACTTGTCTGTGACATGATAGGGTACCAGATTCGGGCACCCCAAAATGTCGTAAATCTAGAGCAACAGCCAGTGAATGCTTGGCAGAATGTATCGCAAGACAACATTAGGAACTTCTATCACTCTTTACCGAGACGTATACAAGCGTGTATCGCCGACAGGAGTGGTTCCACCTATAACTAATTTGAACATTCAAGCTGTAATCGTAAGCCGTGGATGGGCTCTATGGCCTTGATTTTTTTAATCATTTTATTGTCTGAGTATGAGCTGCACACATACTATTTAATTTCATTAAAAATAACCACTTCCTTCATTGTGCTTCGATTGTTTTGCAAAAGAGTGCATGTTTTAGATTTCAAATCAGATTTTTATTTTAGAAAAGAAGGGGGAAAGAAAAAGAAAAAAATCTACAGATTTATATAAAATAATGTCTGCAAACTCCTGACACAAACTGTTGAGATTTATTTTAATAAATATTGGTTTTTCCCCCCTCTCATGACAAATAAACCCAAATCAAATGTAATGAACACAGATTTATTTTTTTAAAAAAAAATTAGAAGATTAAATGTATAGACATTTTATTCATTTATGTTCCAAGGCATAAAATAAATGATCTGTATTAAAATTATAGACATGTAGTTGTATAAAATCTAATGTCACTGAACACAACTTGGCAACAATTCAAGAAACTAATAAAATAGCAGAATGAAAGATTGAGCAATGTACGTTATTAATTCTTGTTTCAATGAAAAAAGCTTCCTTTTAAGATTCCTATCAATGAAGAAGTAGATTTTTTTTTTTTAAAATCCTATAGAGGAGAAAACTAATATTTATTTAAAAATAAAGCAGAAATAGAACTTTCATACTCGTAAATTAGCAATACTAATAATAAGACATATAAATATAAATAATTGTCAGTATGATGTTCTAATAATCTCTCTTAAGATATCCTACCTCATGTTATTTTTTCACTTTGAAAAGCCATATCAAACTTCTTGAATGAGTGAGTGTCTATTAACGTAGCATTTAAAGGGGTTCACACATGTGTCGGCATGTTTCTTAAGCATTTTTAGAGTATTTTTTGACGACCAGTAAAAAGATAGAACTTTAAGTTTTTTATAATTTTTTTATATGTACTTCAAGAGTATGTATATAAACGTTTAGCCAAAAATATCGAATAGAACGTGAGTTATAGCGCTCTGAACACACCATCCTCGAAAAAATGGACGCTCACTTCTTCCACGATACCGGCGGATTGGCTTATCTTAAATAAAAAAAATTAACAGCGTTTTAATCTATAAGCTTAAATGCACCGAATGGAATATATACTCAATTGAAAATATCAAAAATTGGATTTTTGGTAGACCTCTGAAGAAAAAGTTTCGAATTTCGTGGGGTTTTTTCTTATGTCTTTGTTGTAAAAAATAGAAATATTTTTTGAATTTTGGAATGATCGTAGTCCATTTGGTGCGCCATAAATTTGAAGTTATTCGGTCAAACCGTTCTTGTGATATGATGGAGGGAAGTTTGAAAAACACAGTTTTGAGAAAGACGCGTTTAAAGTTTCCAGTCCGATTAAAACAATGACTATCTTAACTTACCCTCAGTCGGTGATGCCTGGTGGCGAAGACTAAAATAAGTTCGACGAAATATTCAATAACAATAGATATATCCTTTTAAATCTTTACAAACGTATATTTGAATAGAAGGGTCAATGGTATCAAGCCCGACTTTACACAATAGGTCTAACCTTCAATTAACAACACATCGCTCCGAATAGCTGCTCTTCTAACACTTGCTTCCTTATAACGACTTCGAATTTTAAAAAATCACTTTACCACCGTTTCTAGACATGTTAGAGAAGCAATTTATGGGGGGGAATTTTATTTTTTTAACCCATCACACATGGGTGAGCCCCTTTAAGGCAATCAAAACAATTTGAGTTCTGAATAAAAAGACGATGTGATATCATACACAATTCTACAGCTCCTACCACCAGTGCTGATTTAAGCTCATTTCGGGCCCTGGGTGCAGAAAATGTACAGGCTTAGCACTGCAGGATTGAAACTTATAACCAGAAAATCTAGTTAAGTCCAGCTTATCCGGGTCCCTGGGCGCTCGCCCAATGGATAAACCGGCACTGTCCCCTACAATCCAATGCAACCTGTAGCAGTTCTATTAGTTCATGTGATAGTATCTAGCGTAATCTCTGAATTTGTATCCATGATCCATATACCCAACTAACAAGCTAGTACTATCTAAAAATGGTGCAGATTAAATTAGATGTAGAACAATCTGGAATTTCTTGCATCTATGCGAATACTTAAGGGTATAACTTTAAGAAAACAATTTGCACATTTAATTAGTCGCTAGAAGGATATATTGAAGTAAAGCACACAAAATGTGAAATTAACAATGTACTGCAGTGCTTCTCAAACTTTAATATTTTCGTGACCCAATATTCAAACATAATTTCCATCGCGTTCACCCCCCTCCATACTACAAAAATATATTGCATTCAAGAGTACTATAATTTGACTCTAAAACTACAACACGACTTTAACCTCTTAAGTGCTACCGGCTTATATAAACGTCTCGCTCAGCCAAAGCATTACTTTTCTGGACGTATATATACGTCTTTCCGAAGTACGTTCTTTTCTGAGCACGGATATCCATAATACTATTCCGAAGACTTTGAACTGCGATAAAAGGACCTTGACTGTGTGTTTGTGAAGGATTTACTTTTTTCACAGAATCTGCTTGTTTATTCCTTTTTTCTCCCCCCCCCCCAATACATCACATACGCACTCCTACGTGGAAAATGGTGGGATTGAGGAGCGAATCGCGTAACTTTTAATAGGCAGTTAAGAGATTAATTATAAACCGTACCAATTACCAAGATAAGTGTTAATACAAATCCATAAGGATACTGGTAATTATCACACTTGTTCTTAACTTAGTATTGTTAAATGAATTATAAAATACATTATACTGACTGATACATTTATAAGTGTATTTATATCAGATTAAATGTAAATTTTATTATTTATTATGTCAGAATGTATTTTGTTCGTTAAATTACAGTAAATTAATATTTTTTTTAAAATCTTTTGCTTTGGATTTTTCAATATGCTTGCGTCCCTCCTCCCCTCGTAGAGTTATCAGGCCTCCCAGGGGGTCTTAAAAAGATACCTCTGAGCATATAAAGCAGACAAAACTACATTTTATGAACTATAAATTACCAGATAATTTTTCTTCGGACTGATCTCAAAACATAATGCCTTTACGAGTACAAAATGGTAATTTAATTTCTCGGCTTGAACGAAATTTGACGAAACGCCAAAGTTCATTTTCAGCGTACAAATGGATTTATCGCACATCTACCATCAATCAGCGGCGGTAAATTCATTATTCCTTCAAAAACAGATTAATTATCTCAATTTGTAGCCTCATTTGGTTCTGTTTGGCAGCCAAATTAAAAAGCGAGGCCCCTCTCCGTAAAACTTCGCAACCTTTTTCTACCTCCATTACCATCCTAATACGAGACAGGTTCTTTCTAATTAAAAAGATCATCAGATGTTAATTAAAAGGCCAAGATCAAAGTATAGCTAAGAATATAATGCTGCAGAAGGCCCTGGAACTCAAAGGATTCGTGGAAAGAGCAGCTGAAAGTTGTGGATTTAAGCAACAAATTCCCGCCCCATTCTCCTGAGTTCTTTTAGTAGGCTTAATAGCTTCATCCCACGTAGATGTAATTGAATTGTTAATCGAAGTTTTGCTAAAAGAATCAAATTATATTTGGTAGGCACTGAAAATTATGTGAAGTTTCCGGAATGTTCTATCATAGCACCACTTTCTATTTTAAGAATTCATTAAGAGACAAAGTGTTTAGAGAACAAAAAAATTAAAGCACTCGAAATAAAAAAATTATAATGTATATGCTTCCTTTTTAATTTTATCATAAAACAAAATTACTTTAATCTCATAAATCATTTCCGTATGTTTCATTTATTTATAATTTAACAGAAAATTAGTTCGTGAAAAATAGTTTTTTAATGTAACCTATTAGAAAAACAGTAATAACTATTAGAAATGGGCTAAATTCATGACGGTCACATGACAAATGCTCAATCACGTGTTCTTTATTGAATTCAAAACTGTTCTTGTTCTGCTTCTTTGATAACGGGGTCGATTCATCATCAGAGGGAGCTGAGATCGTTTAGCGATTGCCACGTGGTCATCAAATAAACAATAACAGCTAATCGTATTATACTTGTGGTTGTGTGCTAACAGTCGATTTTGCTTCATTCCAATTTTATATTCTTTAAATTTTTTAGTACTCTAAATATTTTTAATATATCTCTAGTCTTTTGCTTTTCATATAGTTATTAAATATGTACATAGTTTTAGTTTACAGTATTAGATTTAAGCTTAGTTTATATATACTTCTGTTCTTTGACCTCGTGTCTTGTGTTTTTGTATACTTTTAGGCTTAGTAATTAGTTTGCCAGCCACATTGTGTTTCAAAAAATTATGGATAGCTCAATTGAACAAAATTTTTTTGCGAAAAAATTTAGTATTAAAGTATAGAACAGGGGAGGGAGGCCTTGGAGATGTCAATTTTTTTGGCGACCGAAATCGATAGCCAAGCAACTTAATTTAACGATGTGTTTTTGGCGACCGGAATCGTTAGCCAAGCAACATAATTTAGCGATAGGTGTTCCGAGAATTTACAAATTGCAATTTTGCAATAAAAATAAATAAATATTAACGAGAAATTTAAAAAGATATATATTTATAAAGCTATAGTAATGCATAAAAATTAAAATTGTATTTTTTTAAGTAGGATTTTCTTTCATTTTGTTATATGATAGTAGATGCAAATCCGAAAATGCCGCTAAAATACTCAGTCGAATCAAACACGTGGGAATTTGTTGATCGTATTACCATGTGATTATGATGTCAGATGAATCTAGTCCACTGGATAAAGATGTTCTAGTATTAAGACATTTCAAAAAGTTCTTCAAAATAAAAAAAATTGTATGTTATGCACATATTTTTGAATAAAGTGCATTTTGTACACCTATTTGCGTTGGTATTGTAAACAAATTTGTACTTTTTGAAAGAAAGTTTCTGCAAAAACGTAAAAGTTGGCAACAGTGAAACGCATAAACTAACAGGTTGGGAACACGTGATTGTATTTATGATGCAACTATGACGTCACAAGATTTTATGAAAGGATTAGGTGGAAATACATCATTGCAGTTATAATCTATGACGTCACATGAATTAAGTCCAATGTATTAATAATAATTTATTTAAATTCATTCATGATTTTGCACCCACACAAGTTGATACCACTCTTTTCTAAACTTTCACACATGAGAAATGCTAAAGCACATTCTTCAAGACATATTTTGGTGAAAGAGATCTTTAAACAGTAATTATCCACACAAAAGCGTTATTCTAAGCTTCAGTTAGTGTGACCCCTCTAATTATCCTTTCTCTTTTATTTTCAGAACGAAGCTTTAGGTATTAGACAAAAAGGAGGGAACTGTAAGTGAGGGATCTTGTCCTCTTAAAATTATAGTTAATACAAATAGTATTCGAGATTTTAATTTTACATTCATCAGATTTCAAAATCTTGTCATGTGAGGATTCTGAAGTCCATTAAACTTAAGGAAAAAGAACTTCTTTTATAATCAACAAAGATCTTCAGGAGCATCAGATATTGAATCATGGCATCAGTTCATTTATCTTACAATCCATTTACAGCTAAAATAATTGGTTTGTTGAACATTTCTGGCTATTTATTTTTGCCAGAATAAAAGAACCACTTAACACATTGAATACACCTCACAGATCTGAACCTATCTCTAGATGACGAGGTCAGAGGTTAGTGATACTATGATCTACCTATGTGCCACAGCTAGAACTCTTGATAATATTATATTTCAGAAATTCTTCATTGTTTTATTTAGAATTCTGAGAACTAGGCTCTTTATCTATCGGTTAATTAATTCTACTTACGAAGTTGCCTCTGCTTAAATACTGGAACCCTCAAATTTTAAAATAGATGGTTGCTTAATTTGATCTATTAATGCAATTCGTTCCAGGATTGTGAATATGCACATATAACTCAAATGAGTTCATTTGCATTAGATTTGTCATTGACTAGATGTGTTTGTACTAAAGTAAAATGCCACATTAAGACTGTAACTTCTGATTTTAATATATATAGAGATATATATACATATCTCCATACATAAAGCGAACCTCTAATATATATATATATATATAAATCTATATAAAGTCTCTCCAGCTGACTTTTCCCCTCACCAGAAACTTTCCCTTAAATTAAACGAAACATAACGCCATTGCAAAATGCTAATTCAATTCTTTGGCCCCACGCAAGTTGATGAAATCCCAATATTCATTTTCCCAAGGCAAATGGATTCCTGGCACGTCCTCCATCAATCGTCGGTGGAAAATTCATTATCCCTTTAAAAATAGATTAATTATCTCAATTTGCAACCTCATTTGGTTCGATTCGTCGGCCAAATTAAAAAGCGACCCCCTCCCGAAAAACTCCGCAACCCTTTTCTGCCTTCGTTACCGTCCTAATCCGAGGCAAGCTCCTTTAATTAAAGAGGTCATCAGACACTAATTAAGAGGCCAAGATCAAAGTGTAACGAAGGATACAGAGTTGCGAAATGTCCCATTTAAGGAATTGAAAGGATTCTCTGAGTGATAGGGTTTTGGACAAGAATAAAAAGGAAATCCCTTTTTTCTTTAACTTAACCATCTCTTTGTTCTCTTGAGATAATGTTTGTTGTGTAGAAAGAGATTCGTTGTTTGTATTGGTAATCGAAATGTAATTACATTTATATAGAAAAATGAAAAGTGTGGGAACTTTACGAAATAGTGTCTCGTCTGAGACACAGAATAATAAAAGGCGAGATTTAAAAAATTGATGTTAATAGTATTGTACACTTACAGGGGAAAAAATTATTAAAACCCCGAAGAATCAAATAAATAATAATTGCCATAAAATTGAAAATTTAATTGTAATAGAACTATTTTTAGATAATTTTTTATGCGACATCTTTGAAAAAAAATTTTTTTGTTTGTTTGATCAAATGGAGCAGAGATTATGTTTTGAGATTCCTATTACTATTGCATGCGACAAAGTATTTTAACATGGTAATTTTTATTTCATTTTGCTTTGTGTGAAAATGTTGCATTAAAAAAAGTATCTTTCAATGGATAATAAATTGTAATTATGGAAAAAAGATAAGCAATCTAGAACCATAACCTATAATTATTTAATTGAAAAAGATGGAGTAATTATGTGCTAGCTCGCGTTCTTTTTAATTTTCTATTTATTTTATGAAATTTGTATAGTATTTGACACAATTTGCTTTCATTAACCCTTTCTTCATCTAATAAAGAGCTTGGTCTTTAATTACCAGTTGAGAAAACGGGCGTCTATAGAACTTATATATCGTAGGCTATTGTTTGTATAAAGTGTCTACAGCAGTATATAGAGCCTTAAAAATGTTAATAGGAGACCATTCTTGTATTTAAGCGATATGGAGATTTTTTTTACAATCTGCAATATTTTTTTATAATTTTTAAAAATTGACCCAAAAAATGAATTTAATACATTGATTTCATAGCAAAAAAGTTTACATAATACTAGCTTTTACTCACCTTATTTTCAATTATTATTAGTGTTTCGTTGCAGATGTGTTCATTGAGTCATATCTGCTAATTGCTGCAGTCCTCGCAAAATATTTTCTGCCATGTACTCTTAGTACTTATCCCAAAGGGTTTGAGGATAGGATCAGAAAAACTACAAGGTGATATAAGTATTGCGTAAAGTTCCCTAATTTTATTCGGCGATTGGTATTGTATGGCTTCCTACATAGTAATATCTAGTATAGCTTCATAGTAATATCTCCATATAAAATATCTAGGTTCATATAGGTGAAAAATTTCGCACACAACATGGCCATATGTTGGAATTATTAAAAAAAATTAAAAGTATTAAATATTCAATAAATTAAAAATGTTTATGAAACTGTCATTTAATATTATCATAGGGCCTTCAATTTCACGCAATTTGCTAAAACTTTTTAATTTCTGTCTTTAAAAAGTGGGAGAAAATTTGTATTGAAAAATTTCTGGGATTGTCGGAATAGAGAATTTTGTAGTAAAATTGCTTGTAGTAAAGATGTTAAATTACACTATGTTTCAGTTGTTTATTACAAATGTAGGAAAATATCAATATAAAATTTCCGGCATTGACAAAATGCATAATCTTGCACCAACTTGACGGAGGGTACGCAGCATCCCGCGGTTTCACCCACGTAGTTTCCGTTCCCGTAGGAATACGGGGATAAAATATACCTTATGTTACTCGCTGATAATGTAGCTTTCTATTGGAGAAAGAATTTTTAAATTCGGTTTAGTGGTTTAGACGTGAAAGCTAAGCAAACAAACTCATATTCGTATTTATAACATTATTAGGATGTATACATATATTTTTGCAAACAAGTCTAAAAAAGAATAAATGCTGCCATTAAAGCATTTAGACAATAAAAAAAACATTTAAATATTGATTGCAAATAAACTACATAGAAAAATGTTGACACCTATTTTTTCAGTGAATCGGGGTAGCTATATCATATTTATTGAAAATTCACTTAAATCAAATTTGAAGAACACTTTTCAGATTGGATTTTAATGTATCTGGATTCAAGTTAGTTGTTCGTTTTTGTTAAAAGCAAATATGCTTGGAGAATATCCTCGATTTCAAAATAGTTTGGTTCGAGCTATACATTTGGCTATAGGAGAAATAACTAGTGATTTTAAAATGGTCAAGTAAACCATTATTCATACTTTTCTAATTTCCATATCACTCACATTAAAGTACTTAAATCCAATCAAATAAAAAAACAGCAGCTTCCATATCACATGGCAAATATTTCAAGAAATAAGCTTTAAATCTACAACTAATAATATCCAGCCAGCTACCACTCGATGATAAAATTGATTTTTTTTTCGCACAGCATTATTTCAATCATCACAGAAAAGTAAACCATTAAAAAAAAAAGCGGCTTATATAATCTAAGGTTTTAAAGATAAAATTTACTCTCAACAATGGAAATTTAAAAAAGAAAATACATTTTATTCTATTTTCTTCATGATGGTAGGTGAAAAAAGTTTCTAACATGAAATAATCATAACTAATATTATGCCCTATTATATATATTGATAATATAAAATTATTTTATATAATTATCTATCTGTAAACAATTTATTTGTAGCTTGTTAATAGTACAAAAGTGTTAGAAGTGGTATTCAGGAATCTATAACAGAATCATGCAAAATAATTGTAATAGATACCAAAAAAAATTTCTCTCAGTGAATCCGTTCAGGTTAAAATTTTTGTAATATGATATTCAGAAGTTCAGATAAGTAGCAAAAATTAAAGGCAGATAAAAGTAGCTACAATGAGAAATGCAAATATATATATCATAATACAAATTTTATTCTTCATCCCTCCCAAAAATATATCCCAAATTGTTTGCATGCTCATTCAACAAAAAAAGTAATCAGGAAATTTTATTTACATAAAAATAGTTTCACTTATAGTCTCAGGAAAAAAAGACAGAAACTATGTTAAATGTGCATGCCTTAATAAATCTTTAAAATAATATAAGCAAATGAGTTAAAATTGGGATATGATAAAATTAACTCCTCTCCATCTAAAACCCTATAGTTTTAAACTTCAAAATAAATCTTGTCCCTTTTGATGTGTACAATAGCAAAATACCAACAGAAGATGTAAATTACAAATTACCATAAATGACAGGTTTAAATTTCAAACGATTTAATAAGGTTTGATTTAAAGTAGAAAGAGTTATTTTTAAAAAGTCTTAGAGCAAAATCTTTAAATTATGTCCTTAAAGTTAACCTAAAGAAGAAAAAAAGTGAGAAATATGCACAAAATAATCTAGAATGAAAAGGAATCATTTCTGAAATCTAAATTGATATCAATTTATTTAAAAACAAAATCAAAGGGTTAAAACAACAGAATACCTTCTCACAAAGTTTGTTTCAAAAACAATTTCCCTCAGAGGTATTAACTAAATATAAGAAATATAATTAACTTTTAAAAAATCAATTTAATCATCAACAGAAAACATTTTACAAATGGGTGTGTCACATATGCATCCACCCCAAATGTCTCCAGCAGCCGGATGATGCACTGGTGAATCATGGTTTGTACTGATCTACAGGACTGGTCGTCCCCATGAAAAGTTGCATTGAACGGCCTACAGCCTGAAAGAGGGTTCAAGACCAGTGCATATATGATGCATGTGTAGCAAAAAGGTTAACTGAAGTGAGGTGTTCTCAAATACCCCACAACTTTCTTTAGTTATTGTGTTTGTGGATCTTTAAAAATAATTGTTGCCCAGTTAGAGTTAACATTCAAGAACAGATATAAAGAACTACTGTGCAAACTTTCATTTGTAACTGATCTTTTAAATCATATGTTGCAAAGTTTGAACCAGCATTTGGCTCAGACAATATGCAACCTAATTCAATTAGATGTCTCGCTTTTTAAGAAATTAATCATTAACTGCACTTTAAGACTTTACAAAAAAAAAAAAAAATTGAGCACTTTATGATGAAGAAAATCAGATAACAGATATTTGTCAAATCTAAAAACTTTTTAATTATGATAATCATATTGTACTGGATTCTAATTCAAAATTATTTAAGGATGAAAAGGCACACCAAAATTCATTTCTTAGATTACTTTAATAAAAGAACATTATTAATAAAAAGAATCCAATTGGAAGTTTGAACTTTGAAGCATAATATTAATATTCAGCTAACAGACTGAAACACTTTTAAAAATAGGGCCAAAAGCAATGTATATAAACTTCATGAAAATAAATTTATTATTCCCTTCCTCTTCATCATGCAAATTGACTTCCAATTCTTACATAAAAACACATTCATTATTTTTACCTGTAACATTTATAACAAAAAGCATTTCAGTTCCATTGGTAATTTTTCAAATAAACTTTGCTGTTTCTAGTTTATACTCATGTAAACGGATTTATACAAGTTTTCAACTGATACATTTTGAACAAATATACACTTTTTTGAAAAATGACGATGAATTTACCATAAATAGTCTCAGAGACTATAGCAATTACATGAAAATTTCCCTCACAATAGTTCAAGTATAAAGTTATATGTTTTCTCAATTAATATCAAGAACTTTGAGGAAAAAATATTTCAAAATGTAATAAACTACATGTTAGCAATTTAAATAAATAACAATCCCCCCCCCCAATAAACTTTAATACATAACCACACATCTTATATCATATGAGACAAAATCTTATATCATACGAGACAAAATAAAATGAACATTTAAATTCCAATACATTTCACAATAATTACTAAATTGTAAATTAAAAGAAACAAAATATGATTACTGTTCATTTTTTAAAATCTAACTTCATAGAGAAAATGCATATATAAATCATAAAATATTACAGTAAAAAAATATACAAAATGAAAAGGCATGAAGAACAAATATATAAAAAGGTAAAAACAACTTTTATTATATTACAATAATTACAACAATTGAACCCTTGATTCAATTTTTCTCTTTACATCTTCTGACTCCAATTGCTCTAAAGTGAGCAAAGATATACCAAGTTGGTCTTCCTAAAAAACAAAATAAGAACTTAATATTCAATGATATTTTGCTTCATTTTTAAGAAACAAGATATTACTTAGAATTAAAGAAACAAGAAATTTGTGTGTGTGTGCTTCAACAAATAAAAATTACAATTGAATAATAAATTAATTACTTCTTTCACTAGCAACTTTAAACATAAAAAAAAACATTATGTACAAAAAATAATATAAACAATTAATGGAATAGAAATATTATGGAAAAAAAGGCTCTTCATAGAAAAATGAATATGAAATTAACATGCATTCATAAGTAAAATTTATATATATATATATATACTGAAATTAAATTGTGAAATGAAATTTTCGTAAAATTGGAAAATCCACTATCATTTGCAGCAAAAAGAAAACATATACATGCATATTAACAATTACTAATTATAATACTTTCATTATAAATTAACATTTAACAAAAAATGATAATTTTTTGTTAAAAATGGCACATTTTACAACAGAACAAAATTTATATATTCTATATATGTATTTAAAATTCACAATTAAAAGTCAAATTTTCATTGAACAGTAAAATAAAAATACAATTTGGCACAAAAATTCAAATTTAAACTAAAAATGACACAATAAAAAATTGAAAAGAATTTACCCTTGTAAATGGCTGAGCCATTTGTCTAAGAAACCTTTTTGCAATCTGAACACCTTCTTCAATGGATAAATTATGCAGAGATTCTGAAAGGTACTCCTGGATCCATTTTGGTAGTTTCCCATATTTATCTGCTCTAGAAAACCTCTAGTAAAAAAAAAAAAAATTCCAATTAAAACAACAATTTTTTAAATAAATGTTAATTTTTGTGCAAAATTTTTTTAAATAAATGTTTTTAATTTAATTTTTGTTAACAAAATTATATTTAATTAATAATTAATATACATAAGAAATTCATCAAAGCAAATTAGTTTCAAAGCACTAAATATTTTTTTTATAATAGTTACCTAAGAATATCATAAAACTGTAAGCATAATAGAAATTACTCTTGCTTAAACTATAAGTTTTAAATTTTATAATTAACTATTTCCTTACCTTTCAAAATCAAACAAAATCTGTTATAAATGATTTAAGATACACCAAATCAAATTCAATATTTAAAATTGGTAAATTTTACTTTTCAAAATATACTTATAAAATATAACATCAATTTTCCACTTACATTTTTTACAATTTATATGTTTAAACCTAACATCAATTTACTATCAAAACATTTTAAATTAGAAATTTATAAGTATCATAGTGAAAAATAAAGTCAAAAACATTATTGAATGTTAATTACCTTGTCTGCAAATATCATGATACCGTAATCTGTCTTTCCTCTGATGGCACGTCCCACACACTGAGAAGCATGCCGAAGAGCATCAAATGTCAGAAAATCACTTTCTCGAATCTGAAACTGGTCTCTTAAATATTCTAATCGGGCCTATATAAAATAAAATAAGAATTTAAATACTTTATAAAATCGCATGACTAAAAACAAAATTTTCACTTGGCAAAAATGTTTAAAAAACAGATTACATTAATTTAAAATATTACCAATCAAATGAATCCTTTAACAAAACATTCCTACAGAAATCTAAATCCATGGTCTAATCCAAAGGTTCATAACCTTTTCAGCGCCACTTTTTTAACTTTACAAGATAGAGAAAAAATTCCAATACCCTCCCTCTCCTACATAATATTTAATTGTACTAAGTATTAAAATATTGTTGGTTATTATCTATCAATAGAAATGTGAAGTATAAATTTACTAAAATGTCCATCACATATTTAGTAATAAACTCAAAAATAATAAAATGTTTCAAGCTGGTGACATTTTAACAATTTATTGATCTTAGATTCCTATTTCATTATAATCCTTCACAAATCCCCAAGTTCAGTTATGTGTACAATGTTTCTTTTGTTAGACTAAATTATCTAACTGAATCCCCAATGAGACAAATACAGTAAACAAAATGCAAATAAAAATGTCTGTATCCATGCTCACAATCTAAGGTAGACAGCTAGTATCGATGCTTCAAGCCAGAATTCTTGTTAATCATTTGTGAATTTTACTTTTAGCTCTTCGTTAGTAATGAGTTCTACACATTCTCTTATAGATTAGATGATTTCGTTGCATCTGTATTAGCAAAGGGAGATAAAAACCAACTTGGTATATTCATATTTAAAATATCTTGTAATCAATCCATAAAATACGCATGAAGAATGTCCATGTGTTTACAGTAAGGAAATAATTTTTTTTGCTTTATTCAGACTGCTGATTATGTAGGAAAGTTGCTGTATTTCCTTCTATATAGAATTCATTTGAAAAGAAGGAATTTTCTCATAAAACAGCAATCATGTTTCACTTTTTAATTAAAAATTCATCACCTTGTAATCATAAATTGACTCCATTAAATATTTTACACAGATTTGTTAAATAGGCAATATCATTTTAGTAATCAGGTTTTCAAGCAGTTTTTCATCTCTGTTTTTAATAAAGTTGAAATACCCGAGAGTCAAAGTAAACTGAGTCAAATGGATTTAAAAAAATGATGCACGCAAAAATCTTTTGAAAAGTCAAAGAACTACTATATACAGCATCAAGCAATTCTAATACACTTTTTAGAATCTATATTCTTATACAAAAGAAAGATCACACACAAATCCACTATATATATTAGAATAATCAATTTTGCTACATACTTTTTACTTATCCATGTAAATAAATATATACAATTATTAAATGTTGCATTCTAATCTAATTTGATTACAATGGAATAAAATAAAAATAATAAAAGCAGTATGCAAGAAAAAATATTGAATGCAAATGTTGATATTACCTTTAAAATTCTGCTTTGGGTGTAGACAAATGGAATCCCAAACATGATAACACATCTTCCAAGGTGATGATCTGAAAAATATTAACAATTACCTCTACGAAAGTAAAACTTTAACACACTTAAAAAATATATAATTTCCTCATTCATTAAGCAAAAAAAAGTATCATTCAATTTCATAAATAGATTCCAATTTTAAATTTTTCAAAACAACCTTCTTTAGAAATTAATTTGAAACTTTTAATCATATATATTAATTAGTAAAAAACATTCCAAAATTGGATTTTTTAAACTAAGAATAAAATCTAACATAAGGAATGTATAATGAATAATATAATTTTATAGAAATTAATATCACACAGGTCTACAAAAGAATTTTTTTTCCTCAGCTGCATGGGATATTTTTGTAGAATAATATGTTCTCAAGTAAGTTGAATCAAACAAAGGCCATTATTTTCTTCCATCACATACAATTACTTACAAGATAAGAACAGTTGGAAAAAATATACAGTAACTTTTAAAAAATCACTATTTCATAACAATGAAAAACAATTGTATTATTTCTTAAAATTAATCTTTTTTTTTTTTGTGATTGCACAATGTTATGTTCAGTCTTTTTTGTGATGAAACCTTTTCTTCTCTTTGATGCTTCATTGAAATCCTTTCCACTTCCTAATTTTAGTTTCTCACTTGAGTATTCAACAGTGGTCAGCTGTCATATTGATGCCCCCACCCCACCTTCCTTAGTAGCATCTGTTGATACCATGGACCATCCAATAAAATCTTTCACCTTGCTCTTCACTGTAGGCTTAGACAGGTTTTCAAGAGTATGGTCAATACGGGAATGTAAGAAATGAACTTTTAAGCTCACCTTGCATCCTTTGGCTTTATATGCATCTGCATGTGTTGTATTATGGATTTGTAATTTGATCCTTTGCATTCTCCCAAAACCTGTACACTAAATTATTATTATTTTTTTTTAACATTTATAAACCCCATGCACCACGCAATGTATAACACGGGGGCATACAACACAGACAGAAGAAAGGATTACAACACAAACATCCATGCCTTCTCCGGGATTCGAACCCAGTCCCTACGGCACCGCAGTCAGCTTCACTGACCACTATACCGGATGGGCGGCACACTAAATTATTGAAAGAGTAACAAGTTCATTTTTCTTCTCTCAATGTTTCCAAAGAGAAGGGAATCAGATAAAAATTTTCAAATGCCAGGGTCAGTAAAAACTTCCTCTTTTAACTTGGCTTCAAACAGTTTCAAGAACTTGGAACACAGATAACTGAAACACTCACCATCTTTTGGCAGTGATTTAATAAAGTACATTATAAGCTTCAATTTATTATGAAGAGGTGGTGATAAAACTTTTTTTTACCCAGGTCGTATTGGTGAAGTTCTTTTTGGTGGGGATTAAGATGCCTCAATTTGATTACTGGGTTTTTGTCCAATGCAGTTCTCAGACTCTACTATCCCACAAGCATAGAAAGCATAGCTTGCATCCTGATCTCAAAACATGATTAATATTTTGAAGTTACCACAAACCATTCATTGATGCTCTTGTTATATGATTTTCTTAAGAATCATAGCAAAACCATTATAATTTTCTTTTATATGTGCTGAGTTTTCTATCGGAAGGGATGGAAAAATTTTCCAGTGCATTTACATTAAACAACAGGACTGTTTTGAGGATAATTTAGAATGAATCAATGAATTATCGTCACTCAAATGAATTACATTCTACTTTAAAGCACTTCACGAACCCATTGGCATTTTCTATAAAAAATTAGATTTCCTTCTGCAAATAAAGTGAGTAAATTCTAACTCTTGATGCCTGCATAACAAAAATGAAGTTCCAGTTGATAGAAAGATTTTGCTTTTTAGCCTCAATTACAGGAATTTAAACTTCTTTGGAAAAGCCTAAACATCTAACTAGGTTAATGAATTCACTCAGAGAAAAACGTTGAGACCCTACATCAACAAAAAATGCTGAGCTAGAATATAGCTGAAATATGATCTAATCTAACAGCAGATTTGATCATACTTATTCATATTTATACTTATTCCAAGAACCTCCCTCCTGAAAATTGAGTTTCTCACACACACACACAAAACTTTATATTATAGGTTTTTTTTTTTGTAAGTTAAAATCTACAAGTAAAGAAATCATCCGCAGTTCTTTAGCTGCATACTTGTGTATTTAAATAAAGCCTACTATTATACAAATTTGATTTGTCTTAACCCATAGATTTTAGTTCATCTCAAAAGTGCAAGGAATATATGTCTCTTTAAATAACAAAAATAAACTTTTTAATGTAAAAAATTCACTTCTGAATTCTTTTACATTAAGATATTATCTTTGATCAATATCATTAAGTATTAAAAACCAACATTTCTAATTATAGGAGGTCAAAATTTTTAAATTCAATTAACACAATATCTTAAATTGAAATTTTATTAATAATATTTTATTTCTGCTGAATTTCAAATAAACTAAAAGACAAAACAAAAAAATCATTAAAATCTTTTATTTTAATTAATTGGATGTTTATTAATGTCACACTTTGAAGCTACACTGGGTCTATATCTCATTTACAAATACCTGTTAATAACTTTCAAATTTTAATCTGTTTTACTATTTCCTTTTCACAATTCTGACTTTACAGAGATAATTATTATCACTCATTATGAAATTTTATAAGCAAAGAAAGTTTTTTTAATCATTCTATTTTTATGAATTTTTTAGAAATTTTATTTAAACTATCATGTATTCAACAAAACACTCACCAAAATCTACTCCTTCAGATACTTTTCCTCTAGCTACAGAAAGCAAAACTGCACCTCTTCCATTTTCACATGCCTAACAAGAGAGAATGTATAAGGGAGAAATAAATTAAATGAGTACAAATTTGTAACTTAGCAGAGAATATGTTTAACTACCAAATTCATAACTAATGCTGTACATAAAAAAATAATAAATAATAAAAATATAAATAATCTTACTAATAAGATAGTTTAGTTTCTTCTCCAAAAAAATTTTTTTAAGTGTTATAAAGTCAAAAGAACAGAATTTTGAGCCTTGACTGATTTAGTTGACTCATTTTTGAGTAGGGGTGCATCAGCCATGCTCTACACACAATGAAACTTTCATAAAAAAGAAAACCTACTACATGTATATTATAAGATTCTTAATTTTTTTTTAAACAGATTAACATGCTATTTTAATGAAAGTTATACCAGCTAACTTTTGACAATGTGACAAAATATATTTAATCAACAATTTAAGCAAATTCTTAAAATAATGCATAAAATTTTTAAATTTTATAAAACAATATACAAATTATGATATGCAAAAATTTTTAAAATTATGCAAAGAAAATTTTACAGTAAAATTTTTGGAAGAAAATTACTTAAAGGAAACTCTTCTTTAGTCCAATTTTTAAACACCCAATCACTTAAGTAAATTTAAAGGCATGTGTATAGTTACGTACAAGAAAATGACTTTACAATAAAGATGCCTTTAAATAAAAATAAAGATAAAAAAGTGGCAGCCTTTTCTGGTGCCAAATATATTAAATGACATAAAAAAAAACCTATACTCATTAAGTTTTTCTTTTAAATAGGCAACAACTCCCCTTTTCCTTTTCGTATTACAGCCCCCTCTACCATAAATAAAACTAAATGTTTAGAGGGAATCACACATTTTTTTAAAATTCTTACATAATTAGTGGATTAATATTTTATCTAGTGGAACTCCCAATCAAACTTAGAATTGTAAAAAGACCAAAAAGAGATTTGGCAGAATCAAAGTGACTATAATGGGATATAACTTGTAGTTTCTACCATTATTGTCAATAGATGCTGCTACAAAAGGACCTTGTTTAATGTATTTAATCATATATTCTTTCAGACTAAATGCAACTTCACTAATAACAGCACTTATTTTAATCCTTTCCCATCCATGCTTCTCAGCAATATCATATTTTAGAAATATTTTCCAAAAAGAGAACCAGTACGGTCAGCTACAGTCAAAAGTATAGTATGTATAGTACAAGAAGAGATGTTATATTAACTCAACTCCAATTATGAAATTTACTATCACCCTTGAGAAAAACTACCTGATTTTAACCAACTGCTACTTGATTTCTCATTTGTAATATGTCTTGAAGTTTCTACATAGTAAACAACATCATATTGGTCACAATGAGAAATGCTTGTCATTACAATACATGTAACAAAATGCATTTTCTTCCACTTTCGGGATACATTAATACAATCGAATTTCCTTGTATAACATTCCTTAGACATTTGAAAGTATATTTTGCTTTTGCTAGACATCAGGGTTAACAGAACAATCGATGAAAAAATATCCTTCGGCAAGGAATACAAACACATACAAAGTACAAGATAAAAGTTTAGTTTCAAAAAACTATTGCACAGGAAGACAAAATAAAAGCTTCACTTATAGAAGTTGATTCTACAAATTGAAAATAACCAATAGCTAAAAAATAAGATATGAAGGAGGAATGACAAACTTCAAGATTTTTATCAAAACTTAATCATAACAAGTGCTATGGTCCTTGATTATTTATTTTCCAGTCAATGGGAAAAATATATATATAAAAACAATAGATAAGAGTTGTATCATCAGCAGATAGAGGTTTTGCAAAAATGCATAAAAATGAACCATCTAGAATAGGGGTGTCAAACTCAAAGCCGATAGGTGCATGCAGCCCACAACAATCATTTTTGCGGCCCGGACAGTGTATCTGCATACAATACATAATAAAATACCAAAATTTCTCCTGAAATAGGAAAAATAGTAGCTGAGAAGGGATGTCAAGTTTCAGGACATAAACATTAAATGCTTTTGTTCTTTTATTTATGTTTCTAATAATTTATTATTCAAAAAAAATTCCGTTTCTATGAATATTGATTTTTTTGCGACCCACTTAAAGCTAAACCTTGTTGGTTTGGCCTAAGTTATCCCTTGAGTTTGACACCCTTGATCTAGACATTAAAGAATAATGAAAAACTAAGAGTAAATTTTATGCAAAAAGCACACAGCAGGTATGCAAATTGCAGTTTTCAAAAATAAAACAAAAATGTAATAATAGTACAGAAATATTATTTACCTTGATATAATTAAGTAGAGCTAAACTAGTTTCTCCAGCATCTTGTGTTTCTAAAAATAATAGCTTCCTTTTTAAAATGTTATCAATAATTCCCTGAAACAAAGAAATGCAAGATAATTTGTACATGATCAAAAACATAAACAATATTAAAATAGAAGGAATGGGGTGCTAATATATTAAGGTGCTAATATATTAAGAAAAAGAAACTCCTTCGAAAAAAAATTTCTAAATAATACTTAAATTACTTTTTACTAAAATTTAAATTAAAGAAAATTATAAATTTTGAGCAACTTTTACAAACTTGAGAATATTTAATCTTTAGTTCAAATTTTTGAGATTTACATCTTAAAAGATACCAATTATTAATTTCAAAGATTGTTTTTTAGACTTAACAAAACTCATTTAAATTAAATGTACGGAAATAGGTAAATATATTCAAAATGCTATTAAATTTTGAGCCTATAACATTAATTATTAATTAATATTTATTACATTAGGTTTTAAATAATAAACACTTACTTGCTCATACCAAGCAGCAACTACTGCTTCCATATATGTATAACTGGTAAAAAATCCCACTATACCATCAGGAACTATGTTAGACATATCAACTAAGAGATTGCCATAATTACGTATCACAGCTAGATAACAAACAAAAAAATATTAAATATTACAATGTTTTTTCTCTTTTTATATATTAATTATTGATTAAAAATAAACATTCATATATTTATTTTTTGAAAAAAGCTTTAAAAATAATAAATATGAAGTTTAATTAATGAAACCAATATATCCTACTGATATCTAAGAGAATTTGGCCTATTTTATTCCTTTGCTAATACAAAGTGATATCAGAAAGTTATTGAACTGGATGGAAAAATAAGTTTTGCTTAAACTTGTCAAATTTTCACTGTCCTGTTCTTCAAAACAGTCATTTTGTGAATGTATACATCAAGCTCCTCACCTTTACCACATCTTGAAAGCAGTCAATTATAGCATGTAGTTCTCACTGATCATTGGAAACAGTTATGAAAAATCGTCTTTCCAGTTTCATACTCAATTTTGGGAATCATGCAAGATCACAGAAAGTAACATCAGGTGAATAGGACAGGAGCAGCAATTATGTCATGAGCTAAAAACTGTTGGCTTTAGGGAGGTATGAGCTGGTGCATTGTTATGATAAAGATGCCAGTCCTCAATGAACCAAAATTCAGATTGGTTTTATCATACATCTCCTCTAAAGTGTGTCCGAATTATTTGTAACATCAGGTTGGACAAACTTTTAATGAACGATTCCTCTGATAATACAAACTGCAATGAGCCTGCTCCAAGCTTGACATGCTCTCATTTCTTAATCAGTCATCTGTTATGACCTTAGAAATGAAAAACACACCCTCAATAGCTTGTGCATGAAGCTCAAAACAAATATTCCTGATTTTTTATTATTATTATTATTATTTGTTTGGAATCTTTGAGCTAATTTTGAAGCACATGTATCTTGTAAAAATTCTTTATTGAAATTTCGTGGTAAATTCCATGGACCTACTCTTATATTGTCAGCAAGTTCAATAGTTAAGGGGAAATCATTTAGTATGAATTTCCCAATTTTTCCTACATTTCATCTATTTTGCTGGCAATTAATTACCCTGAACCTTTGTCATTTCAAATGAATAGCATATATTCTTGAAACACAAGTGACACTCAAAAATTGTCCTTCAATTTCAAAGCTGCATCACCAAAAGCTATATCAAGCATTTAAGAGTTTCAATTGCAGACTTACTAAACTTCACAAAAAAATTTCATGCACACACACTGCATGATTTCTGTCCTTTTCTAAATTGCTGTCACAAACACAAGAATCATACCTTGAAGTCCAACAGTGACAAAGACAGTTACAGCAATAACAGTCCAGGAACTTTCCTATAGCAACCTTGTATACTGTATTTCTATTTTGGTACTTTTATAATTTATATATACTTTTAACAACCAACAGCACTTTGTTCAAATGCAATTTGTTTCATCTCAATGTTTACCTTAGTCTACAACTCTTTATTGTGCTAATAAGGTACATAACTTTCAAATTGCAGCCTAAGAAAATATTTTTTAAATTTTATAAATAAAATTTGAATTATTTTTATTTTAATATGAAAAGAATATATGAAACATTTTTTTTAGATAACATAATGGACACACTGAATAACTCAAGACAAAATTTTTACATCTAAAAACTAGAATTAATTTAATATTCCCTTTAATTTATAGAACTTTTCACTGAATTTTTCTTTAAAATGCAATATTTCAAAATCAGCACATAACTTTTGAAAAAGCAATCACTATTGAAGTAATTGTTCTCAACAAAAAGATAATTTCAGAGATCAAAAACTGATGTTTGGTCTATGCACAAAAAAAAAAGTATTTTCCCTTTAAATAACAAAGCATTAATCAGATGTACATTGAAATATTTTTTTACAATATAAGCATCTTATATCAATTAATATATGCTAACTTAAAACACAAAGTGAATTTTGATAAACTGTTCTATTTGAACTATCACTTAGATTACTACATTTATTTTTCTTATTATTTGATTAATTCAAACTTTATTGATTTGCTTTAAAAATCTTGAATTCTAATTGGCTTTATAAATTAAAAATGCTTACAATATTGTATTAGACATAATTAATTCTTGGTTGAAAATAATACTAAGAAATTAATCTTGAATTATAAACCCCAGGACAATACAGAATTTATAATTTTACGTGAAATTTCTTTCACAAACACTATCAACAGAATACAATGGTTGTTTAAATGAACAGATTGCACAACTTGTAAGTAAGTGGTGAACAAGACAAAAAAAAAAGTAAAACACCTAAAAAATAATACACGAATTCCGTCATTTCTTGAATGAAACTAAAAAATACAAAGAATTACTTAAAATCAATACCATTATTTATCCAAATGTATATGCAATAAATTACAGCAAACACAAACTCTTTAAGGAAAATAATTTGGAGTATAAAATAGGTCTTTCAAAATCTAAAAACCTTGAGTACAAAAATTTCATATGACATACCAATATCATCTCTTGTTTCAAATTTGGAGGACATGGTCACTTGATCATTGCCTTTACTAATAATCTGTATCAAAGATTTTTAAAAAAATAATTAAAATTAAATAATAAACAAATTTTAATATTATTTTTTTTTTTTGTTTATTTTATAAGAAAAAGAGTGGCATTGATAAGCAAAACAAAAAATATCATACCATTGGACATAGGCAAGGTCTAGCTAATGTCATAGTAAATGAAGCCATTATAACAGGATGAAAATCCAAGATTTTTGGATACATGTCCAATGGAGATAACGTCTGCAAAGAAAATGTAGTATTATTGATTATGAACTGTGGATACCAAATCCATATTTTTAGAGTTTTAAATTGAATATTATTCTGATAAAATGTCATGTCTTAACCAACTTTTATCAACAAAAATTTTCAGAAGAAAAAATTATTACAATAATTATACTTCTGCATAAGAAAGTTGAATATTTATAAATAATATACAATCAGACCTTGATTTACTCAAACCCCTACTCAATGAATTTTGCGATTTAACAAATTTTGCTCTTTCCCCGATTAAAATAAAGGCAAAAACCTCTATTTAACAAATATTAAACCCCAGATTAATGAATTATTTCAAAAGCTGAAATTTTTTTTATTAGTTTGGATTAGTAGAAATTGAGTTTCTTTTCAAATGGCATATCCTTTTTCTTCAGAAAAGAAAAAGACTTTCTTGTAAGCAGCAAATTTTGAAGGGATAGGGTGCAGCCCATTATCAGACTTTACAGGTGTAGACGAGTCATGAATAAAGCTTACAGCATGAGGTTGGAGTGCGACAAGAAATTCTTTTCTGAAACTCCTATCAAAGCTGTTATACTTTCTAATACTTTACATTGTTTGGAAAATCTGAAAATGCAGCAAGATCCTCATGCAGCAATATGTAAATGATAAGGCATTTTCTCCTCAGCATAAAGAGGAAAAAGAACTCTTTTGAGTCAGAAATCAAAATGATGGTCAAACAACTATTAGACAGTACTTTAAAATTTCGAGTTAACTGGTGTATAATAACTCAGTAATTGTATTTTTAGTTGCTGAATAAAAAGTGTGTAATTCCTAACTATGGATATTTTTTGAGTTCTTATTACAGAATTTTTAAAGGGTTCGCAAAAAATTTATATGTTTTTGTACCCCAATATTATGAATAACCCTGAGTTAACAAATAAAATGTTTGGTCTTGATGAATTCGTTAAATCATGGTCCAATTGTACAACATTAAATACTTTTTAATAATTAACAAAATATTATTTATTGTATTTTTAAATTTTGTTATTAAAAAGTTTGAAAATAATAGATTTATTAGAAACCATTCATATCTTAATATTATAAATGAGCTGTTGTATAATATGCCTTACAAAAATTATGAGACTTGTGCTGATCTTTTTTTACTTGTCCAGAAAATGAATGGAATATTATATTTAACAAAAATACTACTTATACTGAAAACTTAAGGAATAGAAAGTAAACTTAAGTTGATTATCACTCAGAACTACAAAAATTTTGCACATGTTTATGGTTTTTAAATTGAAAATTTTTAAATCAATTTGAATAATGATGTACAACAACAATATTCAAACATTTGTAAAAAGGTAAAGTTTATAATTGTTCTAGAAAAATGTAATAAAGCAAAAATTACTTACTCCAGAAGTAATAATGACTGATTGGAACCTTTGAAAAACTGGTTTAATAGCTACAGATGCATCCATGCAGCTAAAGTGAAGAATAGGATTGGGTATTGATGGAGTCCTATCATCAAATGGTTCAATAATCAATGTGAATCCTAGAAAATACAATTCAAAAAAAATTCTGTAAAACGAATTAAAGAAATTATGTAGAATTATTGTAATAAGCAGAAGAAATATTCCCATGGGGGGGAATAATTTTTCATCATCATATAGTGTTAGATTTCAGCACATTTAGCACAAGCATCTTTTATGTTATATTTTTAAATATCTATTTAAATAATAATTTTTAAAATTTACATTCCATAAACTCTTTTATTTGAAAACATTTTAAGAAAATGCCTATAAAAAGAATAGAAAACTGAAAATACAAGACAAAAAATATGCAGCTATTAATATGAAATGAACAAAAGGATCATGTATTTACACACAAAAATACAAATTTGCATAACAATCAAATAAATGCATATATTAATATCCAATTATTAAAACCACTGATTGTTTGTTCATCTTAAAATACAAAAGAAAATAAATTGCTCAAAATTACTTTAAAAATAATAACTAATGAAATGAATTAAACACTACCTTTGATTAATTAAGAACAATGCCAAAATTTGAAATAACTGTCCCATTTCATTTTAAAATGTACAAAACAATACGTATTTTTTAAAAAATGAATAAAATTATTTTCAAAACCAAAATATTGAAACAGAATTAATTAAACAAACTTACCTTTCATGTATGTACTAACAAGGGTAGCAAAATTACAAAGCGCAGTAAGTGATGACATATCATTTAGTTCTGTAATTTCCAAAGTTCGGACCAATGATCGAAGTCGTTCAGAACAAAACCTTTTTTAGAAGAAAAAAGACAATTCATTTACAATGTATAAATATTTTTTTAAGTAAAATGAATTTTATTACTTTTAAGTTATTGAGGAATCTTAGAAAAATCATGTAGGCTATATTAGTAAAGTCAAATAGTTCAGGCACCATTAAATTGTAAGCAAGAATAAATACAAAAATAACTTTCACAAACTTCTAAAATACTCAAAAACATATATTAATTAAAGCAAAAATATGGGGTACAAATCAATACTCTGTATCATTGGCTTAAGCGGTTTCTTTGTTACATTCATTCAGTGGTTCGTAGAAAAATAAAATGTACGAAAACATTTTTATTAACAAAACTAAAAATTTATTTACACAGTTCTATTGATCTTCAATTTAATTCTAAAATGAATCAAAAACTATTTTGAAGTAAATATTTTTATAAGGAGTTTTAAAACAATTAAAAATTTATTATATTGTAATAGAACTGATATAGTTAAGATGTTCAAATAATTGAATTGATATAAAAAAAATTTGTTACTGATTATATATATATATATTTTTTACCTTAGAGGTTTCCTTTCAATACAAACTTTTGAAAGGACATCTTTCAGAAATGCTGCTGGACTTTCTTGAACAACATGCTGAACTCTCAATCTCATTTTCACATACTCAAGGAATCGTTTCAAGAATGTAATAAAATGCTCAGCACTTCTGATATTACCAGGAACTGCCTCTGAAATGTACAAGAAACTCATATCATAAAAAAGCAAATTATTAATTTGGCATTTTATATAATTACACAAAATTATCATACAAAATAACTTATTTTTTACATCTAGGATTAAATGTATATTTTGCAATAAATTATAATTTTAACAATATATGGTTATTTTTTTTTTAAAAAATTCCCCTTTTTGTATAAAAAAATATTTTTTTAAAACTTTCAATGCAATATTATTCAACATCAGGCATATGAACTGAAATTTGAGAACGTTATATAAGTAAAAAAAGATAATAAGTAATGAAAATTACTAAGGAGAAAATACAAAAAAGGTTGTTTTTTTCTTCCTTATTTTAATATAAACTAGTTGACATTTATTAAAACTTACCTTTAAGAATTTCATCAGGAAGAACTGAAATAAAATAAAGAGAAATATTAAAAACCTTCATATATATATTTCCAAATCAATAATAAACATAAATTATAACATTAAAACATTTTAATAGAAAATACTTTTACTTTAAAAATTAATTAACTACTCAACAAAACAAGAATTAAGAAGGAAAATAAAAAATCTCATAATTATTTGAAAAAATACATATTTGTATCATACAAACACTGGATTACAAAAGAATACATAAGTCATCAAAACCACCATTTAGGAAGGAAAAGATTTATCAACTTGAATACAAATTTTCTAATCATTATAAATAAACATTACTTCTCATCTAGAATACATGCAAAAGAAATTTTAAAAATTTAACATCAACTAATTTTAAAGTTTAAAATTAATAACAAGATCTAAGATCTCAATATAACTGAATTTACACTCAGCATAAAACAGTATTCAAAATTAACTATTGATTTTCAAAGATACAAATGGTCTTATTTAATTGTAGAGCTCAAAATATGTTTAAATTAGCAAGATATAAAAGCTGAATTAGTATAAACAAAGAAATAAACAGAAAAATTAACAAAAAAATTTATTTTAAAAATCAATAGTGGCTTGTTATGTTAAATACTAGCAATATTATATAATGAATTCCCCCTTTCCAAATTATAAAATATTTACATCAATTTATTTTAATTTATAAGTACTGTTTACAAAATATTTTCAAGAGTCTTTGACTGTGAATAAAAACCTTGAAACCTGAAATTCAATTGCACCTTGAAAATTATTTTAAATTTAATAACAATAAAGTTACTCACAATGTACATGAACTTCAATATAAAATCAAAAATTATAGCAGGAAACAAAAATAAACAATTTTTCATAATCTTAAAAAAAATGATTTTTACAAAATCTAATTAAAATCTTTTTTTTTTTATAGTTAGAATTACTCCCTTTGAAATTTTTGTGAATGTTAAAAAAACATCCCAAAAATGCAGTCTACAAGATTTCATAATAATGGTTGAAATATTTTGCAAATAAAACTATTGAAAATATGAAAAATATTAATCTTGTTTGCTATTAAATCCATTTGTAACAAATAATTTAAAAGTAAATATAATTTAAACATGCACATAAATCAACTTAAATTGGTTTCATTTTAAATTTTATTATATAAAAATTGTTTTTCCTAATTATACAACTCATTGTTTCATATAACTAAAAATTTGTGCTAATTTTGATAAAATATGAAAACACTAATGAAACATACACACATATATATAAGATGTTTCTATTAAATATTCAATAAAAAATTAAAACATAATTGACAAAAAGAACATAATAACATTACTTTCACTATACACACAAATATTTAAAATTTAGCATAAGAATTGCATGATCACCTGGGTTAGAAAGAACAACATCAGTTTCTCGAGCAATACCAGTTTCTCGTAAGCCTTCTACCATTCTATGATATTCTTCTCGTAGTTTCTTAGCATCTGTTTCTTTAATTCTGAGTTTTAAAAATTGATTTAAATTAATAAGAATACTGTATGCCTAAAATATTAAATGTAAATTAAAATAAGTATTAATAATAAATATCTCTTATAATATACATTTGACTTGCCTATCAACAGTCTTTTCTAAAATCTGAATACCATTTTGACTTCTTTCAATAGTTCTTCGAGTGATATCAACACTCATTGATTCAATACAAACACTGTCTACAATAAAATCAAATAAAAAGTAAGAAAGAGATATTCCTTTTAAATATTTTAGTTTATAGCATTCAAGAAGTAAAACTAACCAATATTGTGGGCTTCATCAAATACAACCACAGAAGATTTACTTATCTCTTTGGAAACAAGATCAGCAATTTTTGGATCTAATAAGTAATGATAACTGTAAACAACTATTGTGGCATGTGTAATCTATAAAAAAAATTATAATTATTATTAAAAATCCCTTAGAATATTTTTATCAGAAAAAATTTTTTTATAATATATCAAACAATCAAATATTAAAAGAAAATACTGATTTGTTCAAAAAGTAATTTCGATTTTTCTAAACAGAGTACTTAATTGTATTTTTTCACAGCTGACTTCCCATTTAAGCCACATTGTCCTTATATAATTTGACAGCTGATATAGCAAGGCTTGTTTGTGAAAAAGTTAGTTTGATTCTCCACAATTTGTGTGTAATGCCCTATAAATGTGGAAAGTTGGAAGCAACATTTTCAGCATATTATACTGTTTTACTATTAAAAAGGTAGAAATGTAGTTGAAGTAAGAAAAAAATATTCAATAAGCATGGAAAAGATCAGAAAAAACCTCAGTGCCAAACTGGTTTGCAAATTTTAATCCATATTGGTGATGAAGTTAAAAATACATCAGATGTTGGGAAAAAATGGAAGCTGCTGAAAGCAAAATAAAGCAATCATAGGTGCAAAGCAATGTATAACAACTTGTGTGATCACTAAGAGATTAAGTTTATTGAATTTGACCATTTATAATTAAATGAAATCCCTTGGTTTAATCTCAAAACTTGGAATATGGATTCAAAATGTTCTTACAGAAAGAAATTTGCTCTGTAGCATTGACATCTAGGAATTGTTTCAATAATATCAAGAAAATAATTCATTTTAAACAAATCATCACTAGAGATGAGAACTGGGTAGTCTACATAAATATTAAATCCTAGAATAAAAAGATGAGTAAAAAAAACCAGAGCAAGGAGTAAAAAAGATGAACCGGTTCAAAGCTCTTTGAAATGTTTATCAAAAAAGTGGTGCTGTCTAGTACAATTTCCTTTTTTTTTATAATTATGATTGGACAATACTATGATCAATTTTGAAGTGTACTTACTATCACCAAATGGATAAACTAAATGATTCACTCAAACACACCAAAGTCCTGAATTGATATAAACACAAGAAGTATAATGCTCTAGTAAAATAATGCGAGAACTCATACAAGTTTAGTAACTCATCAAAAGCTTTTAGAGCTTGGATGGGATGTACTACTACACCCACCATGTTTTCCAAATATTGCACCTTCAAACTATTTCTTGTTCCAGTCACTACAATACCCTACTTTAAATGAGAATGTCAAAAATGACAAATCTGTTTTTTGCCAGCAAAAATCTGAAATTTCTTGAGCATAGAACTCATTTAACAGCATGAAACATGGCAAAAAGTATTAAAATCAAAATAGAGAATATCTCATTCAACCAAACATTAATACACTATAAGAAAACATGTTTCATTTTCACCAAAAAAAAACGAAATTACTTTCTAAAAACAATTTAACAGAAAAAATGTTTTCCAAAACAATGAGGAAATATATTTTTATGCAACTAAAGAAATAAATTGTCATACATCAAACTTGTGAAACACAATAAGACCATTTTATTCAATCAATAACTTATAATAAATATCTTATAAACCTTTTTATAACATCAAACGATCAAAATTATTACAATTTGTAGAATTTTACATGATTAATAACTATCTGACTAAAATATGCCTAATTTATCAAATAAAGTGAAAACAGACATGAATACATTAAATTAAATGAAAACAATATTTTATTATCAATATAAAGTGGCAATCTTTCAATATTATATTAAATAGTATTATAATCAATATAAAGCGGAAATAACCTATTATGAGACAAAGTAGTCTCAAAGAATGAATGACTTTTTTAATATTGTCATTATTTTTATTGGTCTCTATATACCTTTATTATACACATCAATTTTTTGAAAGAGATAGAGTCCCTTTAAACCAATTTTAATTTCCAAATGATGCATGAGATATACATAATAGTTATTAAAATAATGCTCATATTGAGTATAATGAAGCTTTTAAAAATAATAATATTTTAATAGAGATCATGATTTTTCCTTTCCTACCTTTTTAAAAATTGTAAGAAAAAGAAAATGTGCTAGCTATACCTAAACACATTACAATAATTTGAAAGTAAAAAGATTTCAAATTAAAAAAATACTGAGTACACTCCTCAATAATTTAAAGGCAATGTTTTTTACTGAATAACACCAGATATAAACAAAGGATTCAAAACTTAAGCAAATAGCAGTCATTCTCTCTCCTCCTCTTTGTACAAAACTGAAAAATTTTCCTTATAACAGGAAAATATGTAAGTAAACATCCCCATAAACTTAGTTACCTATAACTACTAGATATATTTTTGTTTTCTTCAGACAATGCCACTTTACTAAGTAATGTCTTTTGTTTTTAATTTTGTCCATCATCTGACAAAGGCGAGGTGATTGAAATTTAAAAAACAAGAAATCTCTCCTTATGAAATATTAAATCAATTTTTGAAATTTTTATGAATTTTGAACATAAAGTTTGGACTTCACAGAGCTGAAAGAGGACTTGTTTTAAAGCAGAGCAGTTTTTTTTTTATAATCAAGAATCTTCTATTCTAAAATCTTTGTAAAGGGCATATCATCTTATGATTAGCATCTTTTTTTCATTTGTTTATCTAAAGGAAAATAAAATAATAAACAAATATCTCATTAAATGCTTTACTCATATGTAAATGTACTTTTTGTATTCTAAATATTATAATCATATTAGAATTTTATAGAGTAAATACACAGATTTAGTTATGTATTAGAATGTGTATAGGTATATATGTAAACAATACCTATGCATATGAGGTTAAAATGGTCTAAAAATATTTCTAAGAAAAATATGGGGGTTTTTTTTTATCTCACATGCATCATATCATTCAAATATTTTAAAGGCATTTTATTATCTTCTGTTGTAAAAACTATCATGCATAGATGCACATAAATCATTCTTTATCAATTTTGCATTATCACACACATGTCCACAACTGTTATTTGTTACAAAAATATTTGCAATTGTATAAATTGGTGTGTTACTTTTGCCAGTGCATCTTTCCCCACTTTGTCTTTCCATGTCTTGTGTTTACATGTAATTTAACTGAGTATTTGTAATTTAATTGAGTCATTCTAATTTCAAAATTGTTGCTCTTTCATTCCTGTGACAAAACACTGTACATAAAAAAATATTCAAGTCTAATGAGCTCCTTTAAAAAACTAAGATTTCTTGAAAACAAATATCCATTATTTGTTAATAATCTTCTTATTCACTGATAAGAAATTTTAGATTTATCTGTTTAGTCCAGACAACATTAATGTCATATCCGCTAGTATATGTACAAAATTTCTTTTTACTTCATGCAAATGTTATTGTACGAACATTAATAAAAATCCTAATAATGCATATTTCATTTTGCTCTAAGGACAAAGGGAAGACAGTTGGAGTTTCACAAGTAAATAGTTCATGAATACATGACAAACACTCTCTACAGTATTTAAATTATCAGAGAAAAGTTTGAATTTTATAATAATTTGTTATGCATTTGGCTTATTTTTAACATTTACAGCTCTGAATTAATACAGCTGAAACTTTATAAAAGAATAGAATGAAAAATATTTACTGAAGCAATTTATCCAAATACAAGACAAAATTTTAATTAATTTACTCTACTTCAGAAATCAAGATTCAAGACTCAGTGTGATTATTCAGTTAAACAACTATCATTTTACTAGTTTTTGAGGACTGCAAAAATTGACCTAATCAGAAAAGAACTGAATGTATTAATTCAAATTCATATATTTGTGGCATATTTTATAAACTTAAATTTACAATATAAATTTCACTGTTATTACTAAAACTTATTCTCCATCTGAAAAAAATGTTTTAAAAAAGTAAAATCTAATAATTTAAAATTATTTATTACTGATCAGAAATGTAACGGTACTTTTTAACACTAGTATAACACAATAAAATAGCATTAAAAAATTAACTTACAGCATAACGAGCCAAAAAATAAGGACACCAACCATGTTTCTTTCCATAACTTTTTAGATCATCCTAAAAAAATACATCATTTGGGGGGAAAATTAATATTATAGAAGTATATTTAGCTATTTAAAATATTTTTGCTGTGATCCATAATAAAGCAAGTCTAATAAAAAAATTACAGTTTACAATAGATTTCATTTTGAATCATTAAAAAACTTGATTATTACAATATAATGAAATAAATGTATTTTTTTTTTTTTTTTTTACATTTCAAATGTAAAAATTTGAAGAATGTATGTTTTATGTAATTGATGCATTTTATTAAGTATATACACTGAAATGCTACTGAATTAGGGATAGAAAGGGCTATGCAAATTGTGTAGCCCTGTGCATCATTTATGTGCAAGTAAGGGCACCATGGTTACTGCATATATAGAGTGTAGTGGTGTTGTTCTGAATTAGTTGTTGGAATTGCCAGTATGGGTAAACTGCCTGATTTAGACGCCTTCAATCGTGGTCAAATCGTAGATGCGCGACACATGGACCATTTAATTTCTGAAATTGTCAGAAAGCTAGGATTTTCAAGGTCGACAGTGTCAAGAGTATACCAAGAATATAAATACATGGATAGTGGACAAAAAACTAACAATCGGGCAAACTGCAAAGGACAAATAGCCTTGACAGTGCGTAGAGAGAGATGGCTCAAACGTATTATATGTAGTCAACGAAACCAAACATTACATCAAATTACCACCATCCAGTTGGATGACAGTACCAGTTGTACAGTCAGTAAACGGACTGTGCAATGCTTGCTTCACCACATCCACCTACGAGAGTACCATTGCTCAATGCTTGCCATCGGGCTGCATGTCTTATCTGGGCAAGAGAGCACAAAGACTGGAGTGTAGAGGGCTGGAAAAGAGTAGCATGGAATGATGAGTTTCAATTCCAACTACTTAATGCCGAGGGGAGGCTGAGAATATGGCGTCAGGTTCTTGAAGCTATGGATCCTGCATGCCAGGTTGGAACTGTACAAGGGCATAGTGGCTCAATCCTGGTCTAGGGTGTTTTTTGTGGCACTGTTTGGGATCTTTGGTGCATGTACCAACCTCCCTCAATGCAAATTGTTATATAGAGTTGCTGGGTGATCACCTGCAGCCGCGTTTATTCTGTTCTATTATACGCATGGTAATGGAGTTTTCCAGCAAGAAAACTGTACCCCTCACAAGTCCCAGTTGGCTACTAGCTGGTTGGATGAGCATTCCTCTGACTTTTCTGTCATAAATTGGCCACCTAGAAGCCCAGATTTAAATCCTATTGAGTATCTTTGGGATGTTTTGGAACAAGGCATGAAAAGCCATCACACAGCACCAACAAACCTTACTAAATTATGGGCAGCTTTAGCTAATATTTGTCACTTCATACTCGTGGAACGTTTCCAGAAACTTATTGAATCTATGTCTCATTGTGTGCCAGCCGTTATCAAAGCCTGGGGAGGCCCAACTCGTAACTAGATATCTCTAATTCAGTGGCACTTCAGTGTAAATACATTAATACAATGTTAAATTTTATAAGATACAATTGAAGATTTTAAATAAAATTTCAAATAAATATCCTTTTTACATTTCAAAAACAATTTCTTAAAGTTTAAATTTTAGTTAAAATTTTAATTTAGTTATTAGCAAAACTATACTTTACCAAATTATAAACACCTGCAGGCAATGGAAATTCTCTTCCATTCTTATCAAAAGCCTGAAAAATAAATCCCATAATAAAAAAATAGCAACCATAGAAAATTAGATAAAAATAAAATATGTATCAGTTATATATAGAAGTCAAACATGGCAAGATAAAAAACACACCAAATTCTGGCTTATATTGGTGGTAATTTAGTAAATAGATGGGGGTCCTATTTTAAAATATCATTCCTTACATTGATTGCTGATAAAAATAAGACCACTTTTTTCAAAAAATCACCAATTTTATTACCCCCCTCCCCCTTTTTTTTTTTTGCTGTACTCTTAGCTAGATTTTTCTATTTTACAACAATGATGAAAATCTTGAAGTTTCCATTGAACTAACATTTTTTCCAACAAAAGGAAATATTAACCTGTGACAGCTTTTTTTTTTGAAGAAAAAAAATCAAACTTGCAAAAAAGAAAACAAAAAGTGCAGCTGATTATCAGCATAATGTTGGTCTTTGTGTAAGGAATTGATTCTAAAGATCTGGAATTTTGTTTACAAAAGCTTCATGCTTTACTTATTGTCAGTAAGACAAACTTGTGACAAACTGTATTACAGTGTCAACAGCAAATGAGTTTTAGACCTGGAAAACACCATAAATATTAATATTGTCACTGATTAAGCTGGGGACAACTGCAAAAAGCAGTTACTATAAATGTTTCATATAACTGATAAGTCGCAGAAAGTTATATTGCCACATAATACTTTGATTTAAAATTTACCTCAAAATAAGCACAAATATCAACATTGGGATCGACAGCTGCCATAGCTCTTTTATGTGAAGCAGTCAAAGCAAAACATCTTCCATCAACAATTCTTCCATCTTTCTCTTTGCTTACCTAGAAAATTTAGTTATTGCAATGCAGAATGCTACCAATATCTGAGAATATATTCTTGAATTTGAATGAATAAAAAAGAAAAGAACACAGGGTAGGGGAATTATTTTCACCACTCTCATTATTCCACACAACATATTAGAATATCTTAAAAATTATTTAGAATAACAAATTCTCAAAACAAAAATTACATACTGCATATAATTTTTTAAAAAACAGCATTTTGAGTATTATTTTGAGATTAAATAATATATTCTTATTTTCATGCCAGTTTATGAGTTATTTAAGAAATCAAATTAATTTTATGACAAATGTAGCTTAAATGATTATTCATGGGCCAGTTTATTATTATATGCATCAAATTGCAATTTGTTTCAATCAAGCCGAAATTTAAAGTATATATAATGAATAAATACTTCTTGAGTAATACAATTTTAAATAAAAGTTATTCAAGATTTCACATTAATGCATATAGGAAACTTTAAAAAAGAAACACTTTTTAAAAACAGAATTTCATTTTAAATTTGCACCATAAAAAGCATATGGAGTTGAATAAATGGAACTATATTTGAGTAAGGTGTTACAAATATGATAAATTAAATAAGCAAATGCTATAAACTTGTATTTTAAGTTGTAAAATGATGAAAAATAACTTGTACAACCTCTTGTATATACAACAATATAAAATAGGACCTCTAACTAAGTATACTATAGTTAATGTCTATAGTATACTTATATAATAGGACCTCAAATATAGTTAATGTCTCACTAACTATTTAAAATAATAAAATAGTTTTAGTGAGACAATTTAAACAAACTTTAAAACATAAATATCCAATTGGCAATATTGATATCAAAATATTCATTTTTTATTGTTAGAAATAAAATTTCAACTTTAACAATTCCATTTCATACATTTTAGATAGTAAAATTTTATAATAAATATATGTTATATAAATTATATCCAATAAACCTAAAGATAACTTTTGATGATAGCAATGCCCAAATACTTATCAAAGAAACCATTCAATAAGAAATTAAAAATTAGTATAACCCTACTAAATCCAAATGTTAGTACTCAAATTTTTTTTTTTTACTTGTGGATGGCAACATAGATTTTTTCTAGAGCTGAGACACAATCCAGTGATCTTATTTATTTGTCCTGTCTCATCTTCAATATAAGTAAGCAAACGTCGAAGTTCTTGTAATACCTTGATAAAAAATAAATTTCATATTAAAATTTTTTATTATTACTGTAATTTAAAAAAAAAAACATTTTAAACAAGAAAAAATAAGAAAAGTGTTGTTGTGAATCTCAACTGCTGACATCAACAAGACAAAAAAAGGACATTGATAAAAAAAAAAAAAAAAAAAAAAAAAGAAAGATTGATCTAGAGATTACTTGAAAGAGCATGCACATTTAGAAAAGAAAAATCACATTAAAAATTGGAACTCTTTATGTTGCCACTTTTCAAACTAGAGATTGCAGTCTGAGAGGCTCATCCACATTTAGGTAGGAATGAGGATCCTGGATGTTTGCTTTCGTACCAGTGATGGTTGGGCGGGGTCCTCCACTCTTTTAAAATTTCAGATTTAACCCTAGATTGATGTTCAGAGTAGGTGAGGGTTGAAGAGATAGGTGGAGAAGCATTACAACCCTCTTTAGCCAGGAGATCCGCTTGTTCATTTCCAAAGATGTTAACATGGGATGGAATCCACTGAAAATGAACATCATGGGACTCTGATATTTGTGAAAGTTTTTGAAGTTTGGAGATGCCAGCCCTGTCTCCAACTGCGATTCAGTTATAAAGATGTTGGAGATAACTGCGACTATCAGAGAGGATCCAGAGGTCTTCGAAGTCTTGTTCATTAAGAGAACTGCCTCAAGGCCGTGCTCTATTGCAATAAGTTTACTTTTAAAGACGGTGGGAAAATTGGGGTTACGGTGGCAAAAAGAAGACCTCTCTCCACGTTTCTCAATGTAAATGATAAGAAAAATAATTTCAATTAAGTAATGTACTATTTTGTCAAAGTTATGAAATGGCTAATTTTGTAAATGAATTGACAAATTACAGAAATTTATTTATTTATTTTGCATAGCATGCTACATGTCAGAGTTGTTTTGAAAAATGAAGTCAAGCATGAATAAAACACAAATTAAAGTGTGATGCACTGTACAAATATTATTTAACTAATTTTATTAACATATTTAACTTTAACTTACAAATAATTATATTAAAAGATCAGCAAACAAAAATTTAGATCAAAATTTTCTTAACAGAATCAAACAGTGATTTCATGTATTGAATGTGAAATACCTTTTCAATTTCAGGAATGGTTCGTGAGCAGTATACAAGCTTAGTGACTTCTGCAGGATGGGCCTTAAAATAGAAAGAAAAGAAAATAAGAATGCTCTTGACTACATTGATTACAGCTAATAACATTAAATGACTAAATTACAAATTACTGTTGCTTGTTTTTTAATTAGAGCAACATAAATTAATGGCAACCAGATTGAGAATTTTAATTTATTATAAAATTAATGAGGATGACATTTGAACTGAACTTCACTCTCATTCTTTATGCAAAATGAATGGAAATTAGATGCTCAGAATAATCTAACAAGCAATAATCCCAAATTTCATACAGTTATCTTAAAAGGAGAAAGAAGTAAACCAGCAATTTTTCACAGTACTGTACAAATTAAGCTACCATAGCCTCCTCAATTTCTATCAAAATAATTGTTATACAAAGATTTGTTCATGGAATTTTTTCTTTCAGTATTCTGAAATCACATAACAGCCCTTTTTTACCCCTAACATTATGTAATGATATTCCTTACCAGCATTATATGATATAAAATTATCATAAGCTAATTTCTCCTGATAATATGCTATACATTTCTAAGTTTATTTTCTTTAAAGTCAAACAACACATTAAAATAAAAGTTTTTCATAGAAGGGTAAGAAATATATATCATTTTAAATGTGAAGTTTATCTTAAAATTAAATTTTTCTCACTACATAAATAAATATAAAAATAAAATGTAATTAACCAAGTATAATTTTTTCCATAATAAGTACTGAATAATTTTTCCCTTGCACCTAATAATTTTGAATCATGAGTATAACATGAAAATTTTTTTAAAGCTGTTTAATTTCATGAATGATTAACTCCTTGAATGGTTAATAGCTTAGCAATTACTGTTTGTTATAAAACTAATTTTACCAAATAGCTAGAAAGAGGATTAAAATTAATAATGTACTTTCTTTAAAATATCAAACAACTTTGTGAATTTTCTTTTTTAAAGAAATACTTTGCTGCTTACTTTAATTTTCAATTTATTCTTATTAACAACATTTAATTGAAATAAATATTACAAAAACTACAAACAAGTGAAAGAATTTTAAGCCACCTCATTTTTATTCGTTAAAAAAGGTAGAAGAAAATAATTGCATGAAATTTTCCTTATATTTCAGTATTATATGAATAAATGCTCTGTTAAAAAGAGAGGGAAAAAATCAAATATTTTTTTACACATCTTCTAAGAAATAATATTGAATATTTTAAAAAAGAAACATATATTAAGATGAGTATTTTTAAGCTTTGAATAAAAAGTAAAAGAACATAATTACTGTTTTACGTAATAAAAAGATTTTTAAAAAATTATTTTTAAAGTTATAATACCTTATGATAGGCTACAATTAGAGATAACAGAGACAAAGTTTTGCCTGTCCCTGAAGGCATTTCCAACAATCCATGTCCCTAGAGAAAAAAAATTGATGAAAATAAATAATTTTACATTATTATCATATTTTATATAAAATTGTACCTACAAAGAGTACTAATTCCAAATGCAGAATTAACCTTTAAATGGTTTAAGTTTCAAATTTGATACAGACTTTTAAATCAAATTGTACACTTGTAATTGGTTTGTTTTTAATATTTGGTTGTATGTGATGTTACATTGCATAATGTTCTTTTGAACAAAAGTTAAAAAAATAAACATCACCTGTCAAAATTGTTCAAATAATATGACTTTTTTTTCCCCAACTTTATTTAAAGAGTGACATATTTTAGAAAAAGTATAGCAGAATAAATCTTACACATGTTTCATTTTTCCCAAAAATAAAAATACTTTTGATACAGGCGAATGAGTATCTTATTTTTAGCAAGGGCCTGTTTAACTCAAAGAAAATCTTGCTATTTTTGTGAGTATTTTGAGCTATTTTTTCGAAATAAATATGTAACATATGTGTTGTGATCTTTTATATTATTATTGTTGTTCCCTTTATCTGGCTACAGTAATAAATACAATGTTTTTTTTTTAATTAAATTTAGAAATCAAGCTTCTGAAGGTTAACAAAAAAGACATAGGCTAATTTATCTCCTCAAAGAGAAATTAATAATTATCTTAAGTGTTTGAAAACCGAAATCAATTTTTAATAATAAAGAGAAAGGTGCATTTAATTTGTAAAATTTTTGAGACACATGAGAGAGATGACACTAGGTGATATATAAATATAAAATATACTGTTGAGGTCAGTCGAGAGAAAGTGCACCTTAAAAGTTATATGCACTTTGAAATATTCTAGAAACATGTCTTTTTTTCAAATTACTTTAATGTCATAAATGAGCTTGGGCACAGCATGATTAATAACATGAAAGAAAGAGGGAATAATATAACATTTCTCGCATAAATGCTTATCAGAGAAAACAAAAATGGTTCCTTCAAGTTGTCTTCAATGCATGAATTATAATTAATAAAGGAAACTTGGTTAACTCAATAACCAAGTATAACAGAGATGTATGTAAAATCATTTATTTGCTACTCTGACAAGATTTAGGAAATATATTTGTTTTTCCAACAGGTAACAAGAAAATATACTGAATGATTTCTACGCCATCTCAAAATAAACTTCAAAAGTTCCCATTGAAAAACAATTTAGAAAATCCAGTGAAAACTTATGAACTTGTGCTTGTTACAAATGCAACTGTAAGTGCTCTATTTTGGGTTATATAGACAAAAAAGCAACTTGGAAAGGAGGAATATTTTGTTTCCTCTACGTTCTGCAGTGTTGAAGTATTTATAAAAATGACAAATCAACAGTCTCTCACAGTTTAAATATTGTAAAAGTACTTAAACGTGAATTAATTGGTACATTCAGTAAGGAAGGTATATCACTGCACTAGTAGTGCAATTCTAAATTTACAGAAATACACAATTAAATTTCCCAATTAGAAAAAAATGAAGGCATCTGGTGCCTCATGAAAGTCAATAAAAAATTGTTTTTCTTTCAAAGTTCAAAAAGAAAAAGATTTTCATATCATTAAACAGCAAGTACTGTTATTAATAACATATTTGACTCACTGCAACTCCAAGGTGCAACAGTTATCAAAGCAAATATGTTCTTGTAGAAGTTGTTGATACAAATGGGTTAAATATTTAGACACCTGCTCAGTTTTTCTACAGAGGTTATTTACAAACATAGTTCAACAAGACATATAGTGACCTTTAATGAAAATAGGCTTAATCATTGGTAGAAAATATAAGATTCACATTATTTAGCAAAGATGACACTGTGATTATTCAAGTAATCTACAAAACAGATACCATTCGAAATTCAAAAAAAGATAATATTGAAATAGGATGTTCGAGGCATTTTAAAGGAAGATAATTTGCCACAATGCCGGTGTAATTAAGCAGAATAATTTATTACAGACAGACATCTATTTAACAAAGTCGCTAAATCCTGAAAAAAGTTTGTTAACCTTTTAATATACTTTAGGAAACATATATAAACAAATTTCAAATTCATAAGCACTATATTTTATTTATAAAAGTAATTATTTACACTTTTTGTAAATTAATATTTATTTATCTTATAAATCTTACCCATCAAAAAGAAATCTGCAAGGAATACAAGAAAAAAAAAACATTGTCAGGAATACACTGAATTTTCAACTTCAAAAAATAATTTTACATTCAAATCAATGAATTTTAATGACAATTTAAAACCTACAAGTAATTTCAAACGTACATTATTTTAGAGCCAGTAATTTTAAGCATACATTACTACATTCATTCTTAAATTAAAAAACTGATAAAATATGATAATTTATTTGAGTTATTGTTTGAAAAATTACGGCTATTGTATTGCTCTAGGAGAGTTAGGTCCCTGGTAAAACCAGTTCAAGGCCATTGATCACCATAAAATGTGTTAAAAGAGAGCAAAATTTGAAGTGTCCAGAAATGTTTTTAAAATATAGGGAGAAAAAATTTGAATCAAAAGAGAAAAAGAGTTTGTTAAATAGAAAATGCACTTCACTTTTTGAAAATTACTTTACAAAGAAAATCATAAAATGTCTTCAGTTCTGGGGAAAAGTTCACAAAATAAAAAAAAATTGCTTAACAGAGTTTTGTAAAATGGAGGTCCAAATGTATTTCCTAGGAAAGGATCAAACATTTAGGAGTTGTAAAAATAAGAGCTTCTTCCGAATATTAAGATTTATTTCAACAATTTATGTGTTTCTTTTGAATAATTAACATTGTTGTATTTGAGAGCAATTGTGCAATTGATTCTACATGAGATATCAATATTCTTAGTGTGCACTTCAGTCATGTAAATTGAAAAATTTACTGAACAATTTACACTGAATGCTTTGTAACATTACAAATCCCAGGGACAAACTCAAACAAGGGATGACAGTTGCTCTGAAAGAAACACACACTTCCAGTTTCTGATTCGTTACTGCTGTTGTTTCAGTATTTTCCAAGAAGAAGAAAAAAGGAAAGCCCAAGAAATTCATTTGAAAGTTCAAGATGAGAAAGAATGAGGCATCTATGAACAGTATGCACGATTGTGTGTAGAGTAATGTAACTGAGTTTACATTTAATACTTTCATATCTTACACTGCAACTTTTATTATTTTAATAAACCAATTTATTGTCCATTTCAATATCTATCATTGAGCAGCAGTAATCTTTACCAGATTTTTTGAATATACAAACAGGATGTTCATTATATTTTAAATATGATAGTGAATTTGTACATCCAATAATCATAATTTTCAAAAATGAATTATTTTTCCTCATTATTTTCACATTTAACTTCAAATAATTACACCATTTTATTTCATGTATGTAATGATATCCTAGAAATCAAGCAGACAGGATAAGGTGAATTGTGAAGAAAATTTCTAACCAAAAGACTGAAGTTTCCTTCACATTCTCAGGAAAATGAATACTTTTACTGTTGAGAGTTTAAAGTACATTTATCTCATCTTAGTTTGCAAGATACAAAGGTGGTCTCAAAAATACCCAACCCAACATAAAAATCTCAAAAATTTTGGAAAAAATTTCCTTTTAGCTCTATACACTTTTTCCAATGATCAATAAGTTTGATACCCTTTTTATAATAAGAACTGCCTTGCTCCTCAAAATAGCCATTAACTGTCAACATCATCGTTGGAAAATCTTTGACCACTGAGCCATTTTTTCAAGTTTGGCGATAGAAAATAATCTGAGGGGGCTAAATCTGGCAAACAGGGTACATGAGGTAGCAACTCAAACTTAATTTGTTAATTTTGGCCACTGCAAAAACGGATTTCTGAGCATTGTCTTCATAAACCAACACTTTCTTCTTAGCCAAATATGGCTATTTTTGCTAGATTTCTTTCGCTCAAACGTTGCAATAAGTTCGAGCAATACTCATGTTGATAGTTTTTCCTTTTTCAACATAGTCAATGAAATTTATCCCAAAAAACCAATGCCATGACCTTGCCTGCAAATGGAATGGTCTTTGCCTTCTTTGGAGCCGGTTCTCCCTTCTCAGTCCATTGTTTTGTCTCGTGCGTGAAGTGATGGACCTATGTTTCCTCCTTGGTTATGAAACGGCACAAAAATTCTGCTTTGTTGCTGTGAAACTTCACTAAACACTCAATTGAAACATATTCACAACACTGTTTTTGCTCGAAAGTATGAGCAAACGTGGCAACCACCTTGCACACAGCTTTTTCATTTCCAAACTTTTAGATAATATGCGATGTACTGCACTTTTTGAAATGCCTACTATGTCTGCTAGCTTCTGCACTTTCAGTCGTCGATCATTCAGTACCGTTTTGTGGATTTTCTTCACCAATTCTGGAGTTGTCACCTCATTTGGTCAACCACTGCGATGCTCTACTTGGCAGCTTGTACGGCCTTGCTTAAACTCTGCTATCCAATATTTTACTGTTGTAAATGCAGGAGCAGACTCACACAAAGTAGAATTTAGTTAAGTTTTTCTATTGAATGGGCTGAGGACTTTCAGATAAAAGTATTGTATCACATACCAATGACCAATTTTCTCCATTTTCACAAATTCGCTGAAAACGTTCACTATTGATGGCTGCCAAACAAATACTAAACAACGTGGCATCTTCAAACTTGAAACATATGCTTTATAGATTGTATACTTTCTAATACAGTGATGTTTTTCAAACAACTACCACCATCTCTGGTCAAGCCAGGTACTTCTGGAACCCCTCCCCCTTGTAGTTATAATTTGTCTTTTAAATCAAAAGAAAAAACTGAAGAGTTATAATAGTTTTAATACAACACTATGATGTCTAAAAAAGAAAATACAAGCATTTAGTATGGAAAAGAAAACTGAAATTTTAGACAAACTAAAATCTGGACATAGTTCAACATCTACATCAAAATAATTCGAAATAAATGAAGTAGTTATTTGGTTAATAATGTGAATGTAAGATTTTTTATTCTAAAAAGTGTTACCAGTGAAAATCTTTGAAATGCAAAATTGTTGATATGGAGGAATTTATAACACTTATCTAAGTAAGTAAATGCTGATCACCAATAAATAAAATGTTAACAATCAGTGAAACAAGAGCAACATTGCTGAATGTTTCGTAAATGAAACTAGTGGTAGATAGTAAGCTTTTAGATGCACAACTAAAAAAAAATAATTCTAATGTTTCAAAACTCCTATGTCTCATGTGTTACAATTAATTTTTCATTTTCTAAAGCAAATTTAAAATGTATAGGCCTTAGGGTATTTTCTGTTTCCGAAGGGGGGGGGCATAAAAATGTAACAAAAAAATCGCCATATGCCAGTAATATTGTGTTAATTATGAGATGATTGTATAAGAAAATTAAAATTTTTAAAGCAGGAGGCAATTAAAAATTTAGTGTCACCTCAAAAAAATAATAATTTAAGCTTTGAATCTACAATTTAGATTATTTCCTTATTTTGTGTTTTTGGTGTTTAATTTTAAAAAAAGTTCAACCATCACCAACGTCCTTACCAAAATGGGAAAGTACCAGTATTAGTCTCTAAAAATTAATGAACTAATTGTCTTTATTGCAGAAATTCTTATCCCTTTTAAATGGTTATAATATATGGAGGATATGTGGCATGTATCCTCTACTTTTCTTTAATTTCTTTGGATTTATTTATACTATACAAAATTTATTTATGTTATACAAATGAGTACCAAGCTTGCTTGGGAACTTAACACTGGGGGTTTGGTGCCAGACTGACCACCTGACTGGAACATCTGCTTTTGCACCTCAGGGTCCAAGGTCACATGTACTAAAATGGGCAGAGTAGACCTTGCCCTCAAGGGCTGTTGCATCACTGAGTTAAGTACACAAAATTTAGTTGAACATGTTATTTTTTATGAATTTTGCATCTCGTTTTACATATATATGTTTTCAATTTACATAATTTTTCAAAGAATATATTTAAGATGTAAATAAAGGAACTTATGAATATCTGTAAAATTTATTTTTATTTTGATCTCTAAGGAAATATTTTTAATTCTAATTTTACATCTAAAATATAACAAACATTTATTTTGTAAACATCATTTTTAGAAATAAAAAAATATACAGAAAAAAAAATGCAATACCTTAGCATCTAAACTTCGTTTCAGTTCCAGCATATAGGAATACTGCTCAGGATAGATGAAGTCATAAGGAAAATAAACTAAAAGTCCATCAATATTTACCCTTAAAAAGAAAAAGAAATATCTTAAGACAAAATGAAGAAACAAATTATTTTGTCATTTTCCTTTTGATTTGGCAGACTAAAATGTCACCAAGGTTCTGCACAGTCTTTTGTGAATCAGAAATACTAAAGAAAGAAAATCCTGTATGCACAGATAAAAAGTAATAGACAAATATTCATAATAAATTAAGCATTTTGATCAGCTGGGAAATAAAAAAAAATAATAAATATAAAATTTTTTAAAAAAAATTTTTTTTTTCTATTTTACATTTTTCTCATGCTGTATATACTGAGATTCAGCAGACCTTGCATTTCCATATTTATGTATGATATTTCTTAAATTCTCCCATGAAACTTAACATGATAAACTTTCTGACAACAGTCAGATAACTTAAAGGATTAAATTCAGATTTATAAAGTATTAAAATATGTTTTTGAAAAATAAGGATAAATTTGTGAAACTTTTAGCTTGAAACAATTAGATCTTTGCACTTTTAAATTGGCTCATAAAATAGGAGAAACTATAACTACAATAAATGAATCAATATTCAAATTGAATGTCGATACCTAAAAATCAGTAAAAAGTAATTTTTTAAGGTAAATAAGTATTTTATTCATGATTTTTAAGATTTATTAGTTAAATAAAATCATCAGATCATATTAGCTAATATTTTTATATTTACTAAAGAAAATTACTTTAAAAACATGATTCATTTAAATTTTATTAAAAAACTGCTTTTTTTTTCATTTTTTGGAGAACCATATATTATATATGTTTTTATTTTTATATATGTTTTGGCAATAAAAAAATTTTGCCAAGCAGTAAAAGTTATCGAAAGAGATTGTAGTACTGCATTAGTTTCAAAATATACTAATAAACTCTATGGAAAATAAATGTCAAAAAGCTCAATGGCAAGAAATCTGCAGAACTTTATAAGGATTAAAGGAACAAAGATAAAATACGAATGACACCTGCAGTAGAGATTGTAATTTTAAAAAATTAAAAAACCTTCACATGTGATTAATAAGATAAAATTTTTCAAGACTGCACATGATTATTCAGAAAAGTAATTAAGTCATTTCCTACTTTCAATAATATGAAGAATATTACAGAAAAGGTATGTATTATCCTAGATTGTTTTTAAAAAATTACTATTTTTACAAATGTACATCATATTATATAAGCACGCACACCAATTACACAAAATAAATTATATGTTTCAATACTACTTTGTAGAACCATTGCATATTAATAATTCTTCTTTTGAATTACTTTATTTTCACGTGTTTTTATCTTATACTTACTTCATTTTTTGCAGTGATTACTGTTGTTAATATAAAACCGGCAGAAAAATATGATAAGATAATTTTTTTTAAGACTTCAGTAAGCTTAACTCATGCATAATATTATCAATAAATATCTTGGTATATTTTTAATGTAAAATTAAGTAATCGTAAATTCTTATTTATAAAATCGGGAAAGAATACCAAGAAGCCGAACAGTTCGCTATTTAACCATAAATCGCGCTTTAGGATTACCAATCAAAACAATCAACATACGAATATTACAGTTACAGCTAATGTGTGGACTAGTTCTACTTTGTAAACAACAACATTGAGTGGAACCCTCACTTACTTCCGGTGTAATGTTAATCTATCGGAAAACATCTAAATTCAACTGAGTTTTTCAAAGTTCTAATGCAAGTTTTTGAAACTTTTTTTGAACTATATGGATACGAGATGATCTGTAGATTTCACATTCGGAATTTTATATTATTTCTTTCAGTATCTTTTCTAAAATACCTTTTTAATTTTTTAGCTCAAAGCAATGGCGATTTTGCATTAACCGGAAAAATAAATGGGTACTAATGACTGCAGTTCCCCCATAGTAAGCTTTACGGTAGAATTTATCCAAACAAGTGTTCTTGTTATTACTTTTTTAAAAAGAAAATTAACATTTTTCTCTCCCTTCCTTTAATCAATCACATAAAAGTTGGATGACAAATTATTTACTATACAATTGTAAGTTTCTTAACTAAAATAACACCTGCCAAATAAATATTGCTGGTAGGTGCTGATCCAGTGCACTGATTAGTACTTAAGTAGGTATGTACAAACTCGATCGCCGTAAGAGAGTTCATGGCAATCTTTATAATAACCTCATTGTGAGCCCGTGTCGGCGACCGTGGTAGCCAAGTGGTCATGGTCACGTACTCGTGACTGGCGTGTCACGAGTTCGAGCCTATACTGCTGAAGACCTTCCTTGTAGAGGAGCCGATGCACGTTAAATCTGTCGAAATTCAAACGCCCTCCCGTTGGTTTGGTGTGAAAGAAGAGGATTTTCCACCTCAGGTGTTATCCTCGTCATTTGATCATGGTTCAAAATTACGAGGTTCGTTGCAAGTATCCCTCGTGCAGCTTTACAGTGCGACCTAATATAATTTTCACTCATTCACACAAGTGCATGGTTATTCTTGCCTTACAATCCATTTTATATGATTCGTTCCTTTCTTAAAATTATTACACGATATATCCTTCCTTAAGGTAACAGAACACCTTCGAAGAAAATTTTTTGAATTAACCTGAATTTTGCCTGTTAATGCATATTTTATGACCTTATGGGTCCTTAAAATCAAAAAAACACCCAAGTAAAGTCTTATCAGTGCAAATTTTTTCTGTGAAAGGGGTATTTTACGCAAAACATGATAACTGAAAATAAAATAAATATATTGACATTTTTGTAAATTGAATAATATAGCATACAACCTTATCTAGAGAATATAACCATTACGTAAGAAGCTATTGTGTTTCAAGCTTCTTAACGTTGAAATTTTCTTTAAAAGCTATTGTAATTTTCACTTTATTGCTGTATAAAAAAATGTCTACTCAACATAAAATCTGAAGAGAGGTCTATTCCTTGTATTAGTATTTAAAAAACATATATATAAAATTTTTATTTCATCCAAGCATAACTTTTTGAGATATTGTGTTTTGCGGTAAGAAAAAATGTAAAAACACTCATTTTGAGAAAACGACAAAAATAACATTAAACTAATCTGATTACAAGAAAAACACTTACTTTCTTAATAAAATGCACCAGATTTATAATTCTCTCCATCTTTAACTTCTAAAACAATATTTTTTTTCTTTTTAAGGGCTCTTAAAATTTTCCTATGTTTCTTTGTTTTGGGGTCTGCGTTACGAATCGATTCACGGAGTCTGCATTTATCTAAATGTTTATATCCCCGTAAGGTAAACACCCCAGGATTTTCAATATTCATCTTATTAAAAACTTTGAGGCACCCATTTAATCCCTCATTGAAATGTATAACAGCATCATACGACCCAAATTTAATTGTTTTGAGCGAAACAAATACTTCTTTCGGAACTTTTTGCCGGACTATTCCGTTAAAACACTCATTTGCATTTTGCGTGCGTCCATGTAAGCACTTACTTAATATCTGTTTGTCGCATAGTTCTAAGTATACTGGTTTAATTTTATTTAAAACATCATTTGATAAACCAGCATATTTTGTGGTACATTTTGTTCCATTTGCCACCCCCGCTGAAAATAACACCAGCTGTCTTTCCCTATTGGGCACTGACCATGCATCGGTTTCTTATCACTTGATGCACAGTGATATAACGCAGCAATTACATTTTGCTGCATGGCATTTAAGTTACCAACATTACTGCGTACAGCAATTCCGTATTAATTTTGAAGTCGGTCGATAAAATTATCAGTTAATTTGCCTTTACCACAGTCCTTTAGTTTTTGTTTTTAGCTTTCTTAGACGCGAGCCCACTCTCTTTTGTACATGGCCAATGCACTCAAACTTTGTCACACTGTTCATTCCATAAGTGTCTTTCACACTCATGAAAGCTTTTGAGTCACCATCCATATAATATTGAGTGTATTGAAGTCCGCGGTTTGTTTCTGACTGAAGAAATATTCGTGAAGCCCCCACAATTTCCATTTTTGACGAAGATCCCGTGAAGTTACACTGACATGTGTGGTCGCCTTTTGACGACTCATATTCAGAGTTTCTTGGCATAGTCTGAAGTCTCTTACATGTAGGACGACATAACTGTACTATAAATAAGACAATGAGAGTTGAATGAGCAGAATTAAGCTTTTAATAACTTAGAAGTAAGGTTACATGATTGCTGTTTACAGACTGTCTCATCCAGGTGTTGCCAATACAGAAAACAAAATTAAGTGATGCCAGATTACAAGAGAATAATATGACATTTTACCCCCCTTTAATTTTAATCTGGATATTTCAGTCTCTGACGTAGTCCTTCAAGTATGCAGGAGGTTGCCTATGGCGAGCTGTACGCAATGCTAATGTGTTCTTGTTCGGTTCAGTCGAATCTTCTAAAGTGGTATCTGAATCTGAGTTTATTGGCTGTAGATCTGGAAGAACTTGAACACTTTCTTCTGTACCCTTGTTTCCTTCAGAGCGGGTAGTTTCTCCTCTTGGAGCTAAGTGTCTTATAGAAACAGTTGTTTCCCTTCCATCGCCAAGTTTCACATGTGCATAGTCAGGGTTAGCTTCAATTAATTCTACTTCTTGGACAATTGGCTCATATTTGTTAGCACGCACCTGATTTTTCATTAGAACTGGACCAGGCTTTGTAAGCCAAGTAGGTATGGAACAGCCGTTATGGGATCTTCGAGGGTGAGAAAACATTCGTTCATGAGGAGTGGCATTTGTTGCTGTACACAATAAAGAGCGAATTGAATGCAGAGCTGTTTGGATAACACATTCCCATTGTTCAGTTTTCATATTATTGGATCTTAAAGCAAGTTGCATAGTTTTCCAGATTATTCCATTATAACGTTCAACCTGTCCATTTCCTGCTGGATTATAGGGAGTAGTACGACTTGTAGCAATTCCTTGAGATGTTAAAAATGATTTTAATTCGTTAGACATGAAAGATGATCCTCTGTCAGAATGAATAAATGATGGCATTCCAAAAATAGAAAAAAGGTTCTTCAAATGCAATATTACAGTTTTCGCAGAAATGTCACTACAAGGGATTGCAAACGGAAACCTAGAGAATTCATCAACTATTGTTAAAATATAGTGATTTCTTGAAACACTAGGTAAAGGTCCTTTAAAGTCAAGATTCAACCTTTCAAATGGAGAAGTAGCTTTCACAAGAGTTCCAAAATGTTTAACAAATCTTGGCTTTAGTTCGTTGCATATTAGACAGGAGTTGGTGACTTTCCTTATATCCTCTAAAGAAAAAGGGAGATTTTTGCAACGAACCCAATGATGCATACGTGTCACTCCAGGATGACAAAGAGAGTTGTGAAGATTGTTTAAGTCAACTCTGGGAGTTAGAGCTCCAGTTATACGGGATAATGTATCAGCAATCACGTTTTGCTTTCCAGGACGATAAATAATGTCAAATTTAAAACTAGCAAGTTCAAGTCTCCAACGGATTAACTTTTCATTTTTAATTTTACTACCATGTCGCTGATTGAATACAAATGCGACTGCTTGTTGATCAGTAAACACTTCAAAATGCTTTCCCATCAAGAAGTGTCTCCAATGACGAAGTGATTCCACAATGGCATATGCTTCTTTTTCTGGAGATGAATGTCTCAATTCAGATGTATTTAAGGTTCTTGAGAAAAAGGCAACAGGACGTCCAGCTTGACTCAAGGTAGCTCCAATTGCGAAATCGGATGAATCAGTTTCCACTCGAAATGGTATGTCATCTTCAATTGTTGCCAAGGCAGCATTTGCCACATCATCTTTCAGGGAATTAAAAGTCAATACAGCATCCCTAGAGAGAGGAAACTGTTTCTTTCCTAGAAGAGGACGTATTTTCTGAGAAAACCCCCGGATCCACCGACAATAATGGGCAAACATTCCTAAAGCCCGTTGCAATGCAGATGAGTCTTTCGGAACAGGCATATCCCTCAAAGGTTTTAGTCGTTGAGGATCTGGTTTAATTATACCATCCCGAACAATGTAGCCTAGCAAATGGACAGAATTACTTGAGTAGGTACACTTATCTTCATTTAGAGTCAAATTATACTTCTTTACCACAGTCAGGAACTTCTCTAAGTTGTCATCATGTTCTTTTTGATCTTTTCCACACACAGTAACATCGTCAATAAATGGATATGTAAGGGTGAGTCCTTCATCCTCAATAATTTTGTCAATGACTCTTTGGAAACAAGCTACTCCATTAGTAACCCCAAAAGGAACACGTAAAAACTGATAGAGCTTTCCACAAGCTTCAAAAGCTGTATAATGTCTCTCGCTATCCTGGATAGGAATTTGATGGTAGGCACTTTGGAGATCAATTTTGCTAAAAACCTTATTTTTTGAAATTTTCAAAATTACCTCTTCTATTTTAGGCAAAGGGTAGGCATCTAGTAACGTGTATTTATTAATTGTTTGAGAGTAGTCAACTACCATTCTGGGCTTATGATTTTCTCCTCTAATGACAAAGGCTTGAGCCCTCCATGGTGAGTTACTTGGCTCAATGACTCCTTCCTGAAGAAGTTTCTGAACTTCCAATGCCATAAAATTATTGTCTTCATTCGTATGATGTCTCGACTTTGTAACCAAAGGTCTACAGTCTGGATTCAAGTTATAAAATAATGAAACAGGAGGTACTTGTGCTACAGCCAAAGAACAAATTGTTAGTGGAGGTCTATTACCATCAAATCCAATTTCTACTGATGAATGTCTGTTTAGAATATCATGGCCAATCAAAACATCACTACAAAGATTTTTCATAACTAAAAGTTCCACATTTTGATAAGTGAAGCTTTCAATTTTTAAATTAACTCTACAAACACCCACTGTTTCAGTCACCATGGAGGAGTTTGCCATGGATATTTTTCCAAAATATGGTTCAATTTTTGATTTGCATTTTGCCACATGTTTTTCGTTCAAAAAACTAAGAGAGCTCCCTGTATCAATTAATGCACTGAGCTGAATATTATTAACCAATGCCTTCACAATTGATTTCTGGAGACAGTGAATAGATCCCGAAATAGCTGCCAACAAGTTTGAAGAAGCCACCACATTTGAAGAATTTCTATTAGGTCTGGATTTGCAAACTCGCTGGTAATGTCCCTTTTTCCCACATTTTCTGCAGATAACATCTCTAGCTGGACAATTGGTTCGTGAGTGCAAGTCATTTCCACAAAAGAAGCATTTTTGAGATCTTGAGCAGGAGGAAGCCGCTGGTGTTTCTAAGGTTTCTTCTGAAAAATCGCCAGTTTTTATTGCTGCAGATTGTACTGGGAAAGAACTTCCCATATAAGAAGCTGCATGCACTTCGGCTGATTCCAAGGTTCTAGCTTTCTCAAAAGCTTGATCGAGAGTCATCGATATATTTTCGAGGAGTCGTTGGCGAATGCGAGGACATTTTAATCCTCGTATGAAAGCATCTCTAATATACTCCTTTCGGTATTCCTCAGCCTTACATCAGTAAAGTCACAGTCTTTGCTCAATTGGTTTAAAACTTGTAAATATTCACTGACAGTTTCTTCCGTTTGTTGATTTCGCGTCGACAAGCAATGTCTAGCGAATATAACGTTGCGTTTCTTTATAAAAAGTGAATCAAGTATCGCAATAGCTTGAGCATAAGTTGTGCAATCATTAATGAACTGGTAAACATTTGAGGTTACATAATTACTCAGCAAAGGAAGTTTATTTTCTTCTGTAAGGATTTTTATGCCTCCTAAAAAGTTTTCAAAAGTTTTTTTCCAATGGCGCCATTTTGTTTCCGCATTAGAACACGAGGGATCGATATCGAATCTTTCAGGTTTCAGCAGTTGTTCCATTATTAAATTTGAAAACGAAACGATTCAAGACAACTTCTAAGTTATTAAAATTGTACTATAAATAAGACAATGAGAGTTGAATGAGCAGAATTAAGCTTTTAATAACTTAGAAGTAAGGTTACATGATTGCTGTTTACAGACTGTCTCATCCAGGTGTTGCCAATACAGAAAACAAAATTAAGTGATGCCAGATTACAAGAGAATAATATGACAATAACTTCTACGTCTAACACCTTACCAGTATCAACTGATATTGCAGCAACACAACCATTCATAGACGTATAGCCTCTACGCTGCCATGTGCCATCCACAGATATGCCACATTTTACAAAATCAGATGAAAATTTTTTTTTTATATCCGCAATTTCAGTAGCAGCTTTTTTCATGGATTCCTCAGCTACTTCCTGAAACACTATTAAAAGCTTTGCTTCCTGATTTTTGAAAGCAGTTTTTGTCTCAGTCGAGGCAAATTTAATGTTGAGCATAATTTAAATGCACCAGCAAAACCCTTGCCTAACTGCCGCATACCATATACTAGCCTGGTATTTATGACTGGTGCATTTACAACTTTTTTTGATGAAGCAAATGCAAAGAAAAAGTCACAGCATTTACATTTTAGTGTAAAATGAGAGCATAATCCATACATGGAATCCTCAAAAAGCTCTACTTTTTCAGCAAAACATTTTGGGCAGCAAAGTTGAGAAAATGCATCCACAATGAGCTCAAGATCAATGATTCTGTTACCAAACAGAGGACCAGGCATTTCTTCTGCAGTTGACATACTCTGATTTCCCAATTTTGAAGAACTAGCAGTGCATTCAGGAACAGGTGTTGAATTGCTGTTATTTTCGGAAATTTTTGTGTATTTATTTCCAAAAAATTGTCTCTTACGCTTTCTAGCAATACTTTTAACCATTTTCAAGCAAAAATAAAACAGAATAGAATTATTTTTTAACTTTCTACGCTGTCGATTCTTTCAGTATGAAAATCAAACATATATGTAAACAAAGTCACTAAACAACAAATTTGATGCCAGATTTCCTACATAAAAAAGGAAAAATGTATTTCCAAATACATTTATATTTATTCTCAAATATTCTATTTTAGTTTCTGACAAAATATTTGTATATTAATTTTCATATTTCATGTCATGTACCATGAAAGAGAAACGTAAACAAACAATTTGGGCCACTTCCGGTTAGCAGAAAGGCATTTCCGGTCAGAGAAATTCATGATCAAGTAATATTAAAAAAGCTGTAACTTGGCTTCTAATTAAGCCAGAAACAAAATTTTTACAGATTTAGAAAGATAAAAGATTGAATTTTAATATTTGATCAAAAACGAAAAATCGATATTTTGACCGAAAATTGAGTTTTAAAGGTGTTCTGTCACCTTAATTGTATCATTCTTCAGTTGAAAATATTCCATCTTTGACCACATTTTGGAAAAATTACATTATCTAAAATGCTACTCAGAATATCGGACATACTTAGAATGGAAATATGGAAATTAATATAGAAATATGGATATTAATATGGAAATAGTGAGGACGCATGTTTTGTCTTATTGCGAGAATGACTTTCACGGATTTAATTCTCAAATGAACGCAATCTCATGAGACGCTGCGAAACTTCTACAAGACTTAGGCTTCCACTTGTCGCATGTTGTCACAGTCAAGAAATATATGTCCAAATGGATTCTCAAGTTCTTATCACAGCACAGGAGAAAAGTAAGCTTGAAAAAAAGAAAGTTAAATTGAAGAAAATGTTTTAAGAAAAAAAATTTCTTAAATTAATTTTGGAGAATTATCCAATGTCATTGGAAAAGGCATCATAATTTGTCAAAGGAAATAGTCTAAATGATTTAAAAAAAGAGTGTTTGAACAAGTTAAAAATTAGAAAATATTTTGTGTTATCGTATGATGTACAGCGAATAAAATGAAAAAAATTGGAGAAAGGAACTTTTTGTTTTTTAGTTAAAAATAATATTTTTTTCCCGGCTCGTTTGTAAATTTCTTTCTTTTTTCTTTTTTTAAACAGTAAGCAATAAAAGCGTTTCTTTATACATATTTACTTTTTAATAATTTTGTTATTTTTTGTTAATTTTAGAGTGTACAAATATTCTGTTTTAACAAAATTAGGAACGGATTACGTATTTCCCTATAGAAATGTTTCTCATAGTGGTCATTGATACAATGCGGCATTTTAGAGTAACATATTAATAGCACTATGTGAGATATTCCTATATTATTAATAAATTAAATTGTTGCATTCTATAAAAAGGCTATTTTATTTTGATGAAGAGTATATATTGCCATACATTTAAATCTTTTTAAATACTAATTATTGAAAACTAATATCAATACTTCAATAAAAATACAAATAGGATAAAAACAATGCAAAATTAACAGTGACACTAAATTGAAGCTATTTGACACAGTCAACTTAGTAACCTGATTAATGAAATTATTACTCTTTAAAAATATTTTTTCGAACTGAATATTCATACGAATCAACTTCCAGGATCAGATTTATTTAGACTATCATTTTTATTTACAGTATTTTCATTGTCACTTTCATTAGATGTTTCACTGTCTAAATCGAATGACTTAATTCTCTTACGTAATTCGGACTCAGTATAAATTATTTTACTTTCTCCAGTTAAAATATTTTGATGATCCTTCTTCTTAGATATATTATAGTCATCATCAGAATAAGTTATTCTGCTACTTAACTGTGACTCTACAGGGGGTTTTAGGCTATCTTCTTCATTTAAAATATTTTCATCATCCTTTTCTTCAGAGGTATCACTATTTTCATAAAGCTGAGTATCTGGAAAATTAAAACTGCCTTTTTTATTTGAAATATTTTTATCGATTTCTTCAGATATGTTTTTATCAATATTAGATGTGGTAGTTCTATCAAGTAATTCTGCATTGGAATCTGTTGATTTACTGGAGTCTGACATACTATGTGGTTCCTCGGCTTCTGTGACTTCAAGATCAGTCATATTTTTCAAAGTAGTCTTCTTTTCTAACTTTTTAGAAATATTTCTCTCAATCTCTAGTCGAGCTCGTTCAATTAACGATTCATAAAACTTAATCAAATCTTTAATTTTAATCGCTCTAGAATCTTTATTTTCTTCGGCTATTTGTAAAGCATCTTCGTACAAATTTTTGGCTTCATCCATGTCATTTTCATTTATTGATATTTCCGCTAGAAGCATCGTAGCATCGCACTGAAGTCGAAAGTCATTACAAGATGCTGCAATCGTAAGAGATTTCCTTCCAAAATATGCCGAATTTCTTAAATTGTCTAAATGCAATTCACAATCGGCAATTTTATACAAAATAATCGCTTTCTCTTCTTCCGATTCAATGAAATTCAAAGATTGACGGAATATCATTAAGGCTTGTTTGAAATTTCCACCCTTTAGATAGTCTTCACCAATGTCAAACAAAGCTTTTTTCTTCAATTCAACGACCCCTGACCCTTCAGCAATTTTTAGTTCTAGTTTGTGGTATTTTAAAGCAGAAGATATATCATTGGCGAATATACAAGCAAGACCTAAAATATGAAAAATATTTGTTTTTATCTCTGAACGTTCTGATGACATATCTTTGAAATGAATCTCTATAAATTTCAAAGTTTTGTGACAAGTCTTCTTACACATTTCGATATCGCCTTTTAGTAGATGTTTTTCTGCTTCAGTACATTGTTTCAATGCAAGATCTAGCAATTGCTTTGAACTAGACTTTTTTCTTTTTCTTTTCAAAGGCCTTCTTGTTAAATCTGGTTCTTGAGTCCTCCAGAATTCTTCCCTTCCTTTCAAATACTGATACAGATCTTGGCACTTATCAGACACTGAACTTAGGTCCTTATCGTGAAGAACAGATTTGATAAATTTCAGATCGTTCGCAAAAGAAGTTTTTCTAAAGTAATTTCCACGAACTCTGAAATCAAGTTTCTTAGTTTTATCTATAAGCAGTTTATTTACTTCAGTCACATCAGTGTGGTCTAAAAGTACGTCAGGATCAATCGAGTTATCTATTGCCTTTTGGCACATCTGTTTTCCTAACCTAAAAGTTAAAGAATGTGGTTGGTTTCGAAGCCCCGAAGAGAAAGATCTTAGACTTCCCTCGAAATTTCCCTTAAAGTATTTTGCATTTCCACGCAAAGCAAAAGCTTCTGAGTATCTTGGATCCAGTTTTATGATATTTTCTGCGTGTTGTAGGGCCTCGTCGTATTTACCAAGTCCCATCAGACATTTCGTTTTTCCTAAGAGACACCTGATGTTATTAGGCTGAGTCTCAAGTCCAACGTTGAAACAAGCCATTGCTTTTTTATATTGAAATGCATGAACGAGTTTGTTACCTTCCGAAATATGCAAAGTTATTGGAAATTTCGAAACCTTCTCAGTGGCTTCTTCATCTTCGAGGTCTTCATATATGACCATTTTTTCTGCAATTTAAAAGCAGAATAAAGTCATTATTTTAAACTTTTAATTGCAATAAACTTTAATTGTAATAAATTCTAGACCATAATTAAACTCAGTATGTTTAATTGCTTAATCATATAATATATAATGCAGCATAAATTCATCCACTTTTAATAACACCTTTTCCTTCATAATTATAACCCATTAGATTTTGAAAATCATAAAATAGCATAACTTAGATTGGGTATCTCCTAATTTTTAAGGGCCATTTTGTCCCTCCATTTAGTACCAAGGTTCAATACCTGACTAGTTTATCATACCAACATACTGTAATTTTAAAATACGTCCAAAATTTGTTTTGGGACTAGCCTGGGAGTGAGGTGGAGGTTACATTCCACTCAGTCCACTATTTCGGTTGTTACTTAAGGGCAAGTATCAAGGATTGTCAGTGCATCAACCTTGTAGGTAGTAGCATAGCTGATGCATGTTCTAGAAAAGTTCTGTGGTGCAATTACTTGTCTGGAAGATTTTAATACTTCCGAGTGTTTTTGAACATGCTCTATTCAGAAAGACCTGGTATAAATACGGAAGATAACCATGAGTTAACAGTTCTAAATTTTTTGTTGGGACAAATGGGATCTGTAAAGCGAAGTATAGTGCGAATACTAATAATATTTTGGTTTGAAGTTATGGGCCTTTTATGCAGATTTATATAAAAACGGAAAATAAAAGATAGATAATAAGTGCGTAACATTTAAATAGCAATGAGGATATCAATGTGTATAATTTTCAAAGGAAAATATTTTAACCCTCAAAGAATACAATATAAAGCATCATTATATGACGTCATTATCAGAATGACACAAAATTCACCAGATGAAAAATATGAATCCGTGAAACGTGGGTCGAAATTTCAGTACTTACTTCTTAATGGAGTAAATGCTGAACAGGAAGCAGAGATTCGTAATAACTTCCATCAGAGAAACTTGGGAAACCATTCAACAGAAAATTAACCAAGGATTGTAGTGATAGAAGAAATATGTCCAGAAAAAGCTAATACAGTAAAAACATTAATTTGTCAGGAAACACTGTTGTGCTCGTAGAATAGATGAAGTTGTAGAACATATAACGAATCACTTGTCTGACAAAAATGGGCGCTTCGAACTGTTCTTTTTCACTTTGGATGAATTAGCATATGTTTCAGAGGTACTTACGTATTATCGCCACGATCGCCGACTCTATAAAAAACTCGCCAAGTTAGCAACCCCAATTTCCTATGTGTCGAATGCTCTGTATTGGCAACCAGGTGCTTCGTTTCATATAATGTCGCCAATAGGTTGCGATAATACATACGTACCGTTTTAGATAATGCCCAACTATTACCTTTATACAAAGGATACTTACAAATTATAAAGTGTATGAAGAGCATTCAAGGTCCAATAAGAGGAAAAAATATTTTTAAAAGAGTTGAAAATGTTGTTAAGAGAAACAATTTTCAATGGAAAAACTCGAAACATACAACTCTACTGATGGTAGCCAAAACGTCTGGGGAAAAAAAGAGGCATCGTTATTCTGGAACCAAAGATCCATGGATCGTGGAAATGACGATGGTTTAAAACCATATTATTCGTACATTACAGCATTCACCAACAATCTTAGTGCGAAAAATGCTTGGGAATGTCAGAAGTCTTAAAATCAGTCATGTATTAATTATGAAGATATAATATTAAGATCAGATACACAAGAGAAAATAACTTACCATATGGTACTACAAGATGCTGAAATAGCTTCAAAAAGTTCTAATGCAATTTTTTAAGCTCCGAGTAATAATAGAAATTTTCTTGAATGAAAAAATAAGTCCTCTGACTAAGTAACAAAATAACCAGTATTTATCGAACTAGTAACTTTATACAGATTTAACTAAACAAAGAATACTTTATATTTCATTTAATTAGATAAAAATCTAAGTATTAGCACGTGGAACTTTTTTGCCATTTGTTGAATTAAATGTTCCATAAATGCTCATATTCGACAGCTTGCAAATAGGTAGATTTATTAGCTTTTCCTAGGTCCGAAAATATAATGGTTCTCCCTCGAAACATTTTTTTTTCTATTGTCCCCTTTAAAAGTACTTCTGGAATAACAGGAAATATAACATCAAGTAAATATTCTTGCTTTATTTTCACAATATAATTCTCAAAAACCCCTATATAAGATTCAAGAAGATCTCAGTTATCCATTTTTCAAGTAAGTTGTTACTCAGCTCCAAAAGTCAATCGTTACATCTAGAAAGGAAACTAAAAACAAACCAGGGCCATATAGGGCATTAAATACGTCTATTAATTCAATCATTGTTTTAGCATCGTAATTCGAAGTAATACGAAGGCTATTGACAAAGGACTAAGTATTTGAACTACTGTCAAGTAACGAAAGTAACGAAGATGGCATTTAAGCATGCACTCCCCTCTCTACAACTTGTACACCACTTCAATGTGAAGAGTTTGAACCTCGATAGATTTAATATGTATCAGCCTCTCAATGCAACGGGGCTTCAGTGGTCTCAGGAAAAAATACTTCAAATAAAATAATGCTAAGCAATAGATTTTTATAGGAAACGTACCAAAAAAAGAGTAAAATATTAACATTAAAATAATATTATTTTAAAGATAAAAAAAAAATCTGAAGCAACATTACCTGAAAGTGTGTGCTCTATTTATTGGGCGATACAAACAGAAAAACTGTAAAAACGTTATTGAGATGCAGAGCTCCAGAGGATTGCAAAGGCTTCGGTGGTTTCCAATTAAAGTTTATTGAAGGTTTTACAACTTTAAATTAAATTAATTAGGTATGGAAGAACTAAACTATTGTTTTAGGTCTTTTGGGTGGCTTTTAAGGTTATATGAAAAATTAAAAATGCTTGGGAAATTATTTTAGGAAAATTGTTGCCATTTCAGTGAAGCAAATTTTCGATTGAAAAAAGTGTTTTATTTCTACTTTTCTTTCGCGTGTTCTTCAGTTAATCTTATTTTATTTTTCACTGCCACTCTGTAGTTCTTGCTAATCCTCCAGAGTCTGACGAAGTCAGACAAAATCCATTAGACCAAGGGTGTCAAATTCAGCGGTTAAATTGGGCCAAACAAACTAGGTTTAACTTTGGATGAGCCACAAAAAAAAAATCAATATTTATAGAAACGTAGCTCTATTGCGAATAATACATTTGAATAAACAAAAAAACAAAAAAAATTAATGTTTACACCCTAACACTTGACATCTCTTCTCTGCTACTATCTTTCTTATTTCGGGAGAAGTTTTGTTTATAGTGATTACTTTCAAAACTGACCACAGGGGTGAACGTCATTAATATTATTTCTAATAGGAGATTTATTTCCTTTCATGACTGAAAACAACTGCTTGCGCCGATAACTTTGGTACATTACTAGCATTTTTACATATCAAGCACAGATTATTTTATCTTTTATTTCACAGCAAAAAATATGCTAATTCCCATTTTACTTAGAATATTCGATGTTCGTCAGTGATTTTTTGTTGAGTTTTACTACCACTTTGTTTCGATATAGACATACTAAATACAATGGCCTGTAATAAATAAGCAGAAGACAACTGAATATAATAAAGCATTTAAATGAAATAATATTGTTTTTTTAATGAACATTAGCTTATATATATATATATCCGACAGATAATAACTGCACAATTCAATCACCGTAATATATTACACATGTTATTCATATATGAATTAAGCAATAATCCTGTATAACCTATACGTCTTATTTTCCGAAAAGAAAAATATTTTTTGTTATGTACACCAATATGTTCAAGACTGTTGTTGGAGAACTGAGACTCATATCATTGAACTCAGAATAAAATTTACGCTGAACAGTTGCTTTTACAGTTAAATAATGTTAATTTTTCAACAGGATATTTTATTAATAACCTATATTTTCAGCTTTTCGTTCAATAACAAGTTACTGTTAATTATTTAATAGTTGAACATTTAATAAACTTTTCTTAAAGCATTTTTTTTTTTATATTAAAATTATTTCAACATTTTCCATCTGTCAAAAAGTCAGTAAACTAACTTTTGACATATTATAGATATTACTTACGTTTAAACACCATATTTAATTAATTGTGGTATATTCAAAATAAAGGTACACATTTTGTTCATAATAGCGCGAAAAAGAGCATAATTTAAAAAAAAAAACGTATAGCGAATTCTACCTATCTTATTTTTATTTGCGTCACTTTTTTATTTTCTTATATATTATTGTGTGCCGATATATTGGATGGTCCGCTGAAATGTTTGTAGTGGGCCATGAGTTTGACACCCCTGCATTAGACCGTTGACTCTTAGCGCACAAAAAAGGGGATCCATATAGATATATATGTATATATATATATGTGTGTGTGTGTCTTTCCTTTCTTATTTAATATATACCAAAGAACTTCATCTCCCGCAAAAGGATTTTTTTGAAAAGTTGCTTATTAACTGTTGCATGTTCCAAACGTTCTCTGAAGTTGTTGTTATTACACGCATATATATCTTCAGTATATTCCACAAGTTATTTTTTTGAGAAGTACATTTGTCACAAATTAAGAGAATGTGTTCCAAATCGTTATTCACTTTGTAGGTGTTACATATAGGATTATTCATTAATTGATATTTATGCAGGAGCCCTGGAGTTATAATCATTTTACTAATATTGCGAATACCAAGTATTTCTTCTCTTCAAATCTAAGGTACATATCGGCTCTAAGGAGTATGGAGTGGAGACTGTTCTTCCGAGTTGTCGCCAGCACGAACAATGGCGATATTATTCAATAACATACATTCTTTACATATAAAAAGACACAACAGTATTTGGTGTGGTTTCAACGTGTTGCCGTATTCATCTTCGTGATATTTATAACCAATAAATACCAAACTTACGTACTCCAAAAAATAAAAATAGATTGAAATGAAATTTTCTTGTCAAAGAAATTTGGTTTTCAGTTAACGAATAATAATTTATTGCATTTTTGAACTAATTATATTGCACAAATTCGTGTTGTAAGAACACATGATTATTTTAACAGGATTAATATTTCAGTCATATGAAAAAATCTATGTTGATGAAAGGATAAGAATGGAGAAAAGAGCCTCATTAAAAGATGTCTTCTTCCATCATAACTCAAGAAGTCATTTCGTTCTCTTTCCTTTCAAACGGAATCTTTATACTCCCTCACTGTATATTAGAAAAAGGCTTATAATTGAATGATTAACGTAATTCACACATGTTTTATTTTAGTCCAGATAACCAAATCTATCAGAATTTTTATTACGTCTATAGGTAGCTATGAGACGGTGCAGTGCTTTATGGGATTGTAGTTTGTAGGTATTCTGCAAGGATGTGCGTCTGTTTGACTTGGATCATCTAATGAAAATATAAGTTTCTAAATTAAAAATGGATTTCGCTCCTTTTAATTGAGATTTGGAATCTGCTCCTTTGTTTTACGGCCGATATGCTGTAGCCGTAGCTGTGTTTTCTTCGAGAAAACACAGCTACAATGTCTTTTATAGATTTCTTTCCAAACAAAAAGCCATGTCTTTTTCAAATTTCACGAAATGGCACGCTTTTGTGTAGTTGGTTTTATCTGATGCCGTAACCCAATTGATATAAATCAGGAACCTCTTAACTATGTGAAATATTGACGCCTTACGCTGGTACGAACTAGGATACTTTTAGATTGCGCCTAACGATATACTGGCGAACTTAAAACGAAAGAAGAGTATAATATATTCAGCTGTGACTTGCTTGGCAACTAAGGTGAATGAAGTGCCTCAATATACCAATAGAGACTATGAACTGGAACGTTTGGAAAAAATGACAACAGAATTGAGCAAAGTTGACGAAGAAACACATAAGTTGTTGCCGGATGCTGAATACGAATACGACGTAGTTGAATATGAGAAATACGCAGACAACACCAAGCTAACAATTTTTTAAGAAAAAAAAATCCGGGAAGGAATTGATCCGGTAATTTTTGATTCTATATCCTCTACTGTATGCAAAGAATAATAATAAAGAAAAACGGAAAATGTCACTGTTGTGTTTAGAATGTTTATTTGATTACCAGATAATATCTATTTAAAATATATTCCTAACTATTTAAATAATCTTGTTCTGTTTATTTTTATTTCTGTGAAGAAGAATTCGTGAAGAAAAATTTATTTAAAAAACAGTACACTCAGAGAATGCTCATCAAAACAATAACTGGGCCGGAAGTTATTGTTTAGGTAACTGCATTTATTCAGTAGCTTGTTGATAAAAATATCGCTTGTAGAGTCTCGAAATAGATTCCGCATTAAAAAAATATTGCAATTTCCTACTTATTATATTACGCAGATTCTTATAGTAAGAAATGCCAATTATTAAACTATTTTAACAGAATTAACAATTCAATCGTATAAAGTAATCGTTAGCTGATGAAAAGCATAAATGGTTTTTTCATGTGTTTATAATAACAATTTGGGTATGTGAGACTTATAATAATTAAGTTACAATATATGTTATCTTTGTTTCGTTTTATTATTTGTTTTTTATAGCAGACTGGAGCTTTTACCCGCGGCTTCGATCGCGTTGATGTCTTTAAATAACTCTGTCAAAGTCACAATAATTATCATTAGAAAGTAAATAAAATATGATAATTTTTTATTGCTTGACTGGGACCACTAAAATTGAAATATTCTAAAATTGAGCTGAGTTTAAAAAATTGAAAATATACTTTATTATAATAATTAACAACAAAAAATTCACAATAACTTAAACTATTAATATTTTAAAAAGTTGAAATTATCTACGTTTAATATATAATTCCTCAACACAGAATATTATTGAGAGCTCAATACAGAGTAATTATATAGAGCTCAACACAGAATATTATTCTAAGATGCTACTGTATTCTGTATTACATGTTCTTCTCCGTCAGTTGCAAATATGTAAAGATTTTGGGCATAGGACACATGTGAACAGGCTAGATATAGTTGGCCATGGGAAAAGCATTGATTTCCCAAATGCACCCCTGCTACCTGCAACGTTTGCCCTTGCGCTTTTTTAATAGCAACAATAAAACTGAGTTTGATTGGAATTCGAACTCGTTTGAACTGAAACGGTAAGTCAGTGGGGATAATTGGAATTCGAAAGGTATGGTAACACTTTCCCTTTTCATGACACCTGTTAAAATATTGGTACCAAGTATATCCTGCATCAGTTTTGTGATCCGGAGCCTCGTTCCATTATATATTCGAAGAGCACCGAGATTTTTGTATAAGCGTAACTAATACATTAATTTTTAATTGAAATTTATGTGAGGATGTACGCGAAAGATCAAGCGAATTTAAGAACTTAGTGGGGTATGAAGTACTTTGTTCTTTATTTATGATTGTATTCATTGATAAATATTCCTTCATTTCCCCCCACCCGTCTTTTAAATTTTCAGAGTTTATGACAATATCATTGTTAGGCGCCATTATTGATCTTGCGCACAACCACTGATCACAATATAAATTTAGTTGCAAGCCCGGGTAAATTTGAGCAATAAGATCTACATAATTTTCTACTAAATTACAAAATTCTCTGGAAAGTAAAATATAACCTCCAGAACATCTGCGACCAAACATCCATCACCGATTTTCAATTGCGTCTCAGCATAATGTTCCCAATCTACGTCATTATGAAGATGCATTCTCAAATTCGTTTTCAGACTGAATTTTTCAACTTTCGCCCATAAGCTTGATGATTTAATACAGGCTCTGATTTCATCTTCGGCCCTCTATATTACAGGGACAGTTTGTCAGAAATCACCAGCCAATAAAACTACCATCATCCCATAATATCTGTAATATCTCGTAAATCCTGAAGAGACCGATTTAACGCTTCTATAGCTTTCTTGTGAGATATCATACTTTCATCCCACACTAAAAGCTTACATTGTCGAAGCATCTTGCTCGAGAGCTATTTTTGCTGAAATTGCAGATGGGTGAATCTCTCTTTTTGTGCAATATTCAAAAAATAATTTTAAAACGGAATTTGCAGTACGACTGCCAGTTAGTAGTGTCACGGCTATACCGAAAGAAGCCACAGCAACTGCTATATTCTGGTTTTTCTGACGGAAATTAATAATAGTTTTAGCAAAAACGTTTTTCTTGTTCCTCGAGGGGCATCGAGAGAAAAAAAAGTGCACCACTGCCAGATTTTATTTTACGTAACACTTGATGGAAAACATTACTTTGCTCTGGAGTTAATTGAGAGATTAATTCTGTTACTTAATGTTGCAATGCTATAAAATCGCAGTCTAATTCTCGAGCAATTTCATTATCGAAGTCATTTCCGTCGACTTGCCGCGGACTAATCATTCCAAAATCATGTAGTTTCCTCCCAACCATTGTGAAAACCTTATTTTCAATTATTATTAGGTTTCGTTGTAGATGTGTTCATTGAAAAGCATATCTGCTTATAGTTGCTGCAGTCGTTGCAAAATATCTTCCGTCATGAACTCTTTATACTTATTTCAAAGAGTTTGAGGATTAGAAAGACCGCAAGATGATATAAGTATTGCGTAAAGTTCCCTAATTTTATTCGGCGACTGACGTTGTTTGGCTTTCTTCATGGTAATATCTAGTATATATCTTCATAGTAATACCTCCATATAAAATATCTGGTTCAGTATAAGTGAAAAATTTCGTGCAAAACATGGCTTGTATAGGAACTATTTTTTTTTAATAAAAATAAATTCAAAATATTAAATATTCGATAAATCAAAACGTTTTATGAAACTGTCATTTAATATTACCATAGAGCTTTCAATATCACGCAATTTTCTAAAATTTTATGTCGTTTTTCTCTTTAAAAAGTGGGAGAATATTTGTATTTTTAAATTTCTGGTATTGTCGGAATAGAGAATTTTTTAGCCAATTTGGCGATATTTCTCAAAGTTTGAGTTTGACATTTAATAAAAAAAAAAGAAACGAGCCTTACAGTAGTCGCTTACGATGTGTAACATCTGATATGTTATGGTGGTAAATTCGCAATAGCAACTTAAATCCTGAAAAAAATGAATCGAGTATGATTGGAAATAATTTTCTATGGAATAATTATATCTTTAATGAAAATTTTATTTTACTAACACAAGGGGTAATGCAATTTTTTTTATCAAAAATAGTTATTCTTGTTCAATTTGGGGAAGAGCGGTAATGATAATTTATGATAAATAAAATATGACGCATATACTTGTGTTTTCAAAGTATTTAAAACCGTTGAAAAATAGCGTCAATAACAGTACCACTGTTAGTTGTCGAAACATTTCGATTTGTGTGCATTTCGAGCTTGAGTTCATCATTCAAAAAAGCTATGAGTGGCTCGGCTTCTAGCAAACTGAAGTTAACTTTAAAATCACCACTCAAAATCATGGGAAGCGAGTGATAGTTTTTTTTCTTAAAGAGCAGAACCACCTTCGGTACATGGTAAAAGTAAAAAATTCAGGAAATCTTTAATTTTTTGAACCGTTTGATTCGGAGAAATGTATACGACCACCGAAATCACTGTTTGTCCATTTTCAAATAAGCATTTTGCCGCACATATGTCCCCAATATCTTGACTAACAATACCCAGTCCTCTTGTTTGACGGTAAGTAATATCCATATGAGGAGCCACAACATGTGAGGTGTTCTGTTTGCGATAGATCGCAACACCAGCTGCTCTGTGGCCCGGTCGCTTAAATTGTTCGCAGCAATCGAAGTCAGGTATCGAAACACGTTCGTCACTGTCTAACCACGTCTCTGCCTAAAGGACTTAGCTTCTGTGAGTTGTGACTAATGCCACCTGTCTGACGTAGTCAGATCGAGGCCCACGAAATTCATCATGGCATAGGGCTAGATTGTACGCCTGTCGTTAACCGTAGCTTTGAGCACCATGCAGGTGACAGTATGTTTTGGCTCGGTTCCACCCCAATTTTGAAGGAGAATACCCTAAGGGTGGTCAGGGCCTCTCACCTCTCTTCCCTTCCACCAACATCACGAGAGGACTTGCGGCTCGATGGCTATTTAGAGTACCCCCATGCCGCGAAGGCACTATACATTTACAGACATCCATGCCTTCTCCGGGATTCGAACCCAGGCCCTGCGGCACAGCAGTCAGCGTCGCTAACCACTATACCGGATGGGCGACGTACTTAGCTTCTTCTCTGATCCTAAAGTGAGAAAACAAAAACAAAGATCCCACGGCCTAGACCGCAGGGGTTGGGGATGGGGGGGGGTGAATGAAGGAGAAAAACAGAACTTCACTGAATAGGCGCGCTTCTCCAACTTCCTGTTACGCATTTCCGTCCCTTTTCACGAAATCACTCCCACAAATCTCCAGCAATCGAGAGGAAAGATGTTACACATCAAAAACTATTTAAAAAATTGCTTTTAGTGAAGATGGTAAATTACACTATGTTTTAGTTATTTGCTACAAATGTCAGACAATTTTTATTAAAATTTTCGGTATTGACAAAATGCGTAATCTTGCGCCACTTGGTGGGGAGTAAACAACGCCCATGGTTTTACCCGCGTTGTTCCCGTTCCGTAGGAATACGGAGATAAAATATACCCAATGTTACTCGCTGATAATGTAGCTTTCCATTGGTGAAAGAATTTTTAAACTCGGTACCGCCGTTTCAGAGATTAGCTAAAACAAACAAATAGACAGATAGACGGAGAAACAGAAATTTAAAAAATTGATTTTGTGATATATGTACGTATATACGTTTAAATCGTTTAGTAAAAAACTGTAAATTTTAAATTACAAACAGACACTTCAATTGTATTTACTTGAATAGATTCATTGGTAATATCATCATAATTAAGTTTTTTACCTTTTTTGGATTTTTTAGACAAAATGGCTAAAAAGGTAAATCATTCTTCAGTAAGACTAGATGTCTAGTAATTTTTCCTTGTTATTCAGTCTTGAGAAAGAATTTTTTTTCAGATCGAACGCTCTTGGATAAATTAATATAATTTTCTTAACAATAACACAAAATTTATTACAATTTAAATTATTTTAAATAAATACCGTAATTTTTGCAATTTTGTGATCACAGAATGCTTAAATTTTGATTTCATTAAATAAATCAATACAATCAATATCGTCCTATAAGGTCGCATTTGAATCAATACAAAATGCAATCTCTAATTAGAATTTAAATATTTTCTCCGATCACCAACCGCTTCTTTAGTTGAATCGAATACGGGTGTGAACGCAATTGTGAAAGAATGTGTAATTAACTGAATGTGAACAAACTGACTGAACTGATTGCCGCCTTTCGACTAAATGAGCAATGTTGGTGTATGGGGGTAGGCCTAAGCCTAAACCTGGACAAACATGGCATCAAAATGCAGTCTTGCCGCTGTTCCAGTTGGCATAGAGTTTGAAAATTTTCGGATAATATTTCCGAGAACAACATTAAAAAAAATTTTTTTTTTATTAATTTATTTGTAAAACTCCTCATGCTCCACATAATTTAAAACAAAATTAAAAATCCTTTTAGAGAAAATATAAAATAAAAAAGAAAGGAGGAAATACACAAATATAAATAAGAAGAGGTACCAATAAAAGTTTAAAAATCTATACAGTAAACAAATTTTCTTAAGACATTAAGGTTTTCTGTACAATTGACCAACAAAGACAAAACAGGTGGCTATGAAATACCTAAACGTTTCAACTCCTTTTTAAAATTTTCTCTTTTACAAAAATGTAGGTAAAATACAACAATACATGTTACGCAGTTTCAGCAACCTGACCAAAAGAACAAATATCACTACCAACTAAATTAAACCTAGACGAAGAGCTCTTAAAATTTCCATGTCCTTTTAGAATCTGTGGTAACTTAAAATCAGTAACAAATTTCTTACATTTTAGCCATTGATAAATGGTCAGAAAAAACTTTTTAGTCCACAAAGCTTTAGTTGAGGTCAAGAATTCGGTGTTCCAGGTGAAACAGTTATTTCCCAAGCTAAATGCTTCCAGTGGGACAATGGCACAGACATCGAAAGGTTCATATCTTGGCAAGTTGCCTCTTTGGCTAACTGGTCTTCTCTATCATTGTCGAGATTTCCGCTATGGCCCCGAACATAAATTATTCGGTTCATAATCATATCGAGGCAGAGTCGAGAACGAGACGAGGCCCCTCATAAGATCTAACCGCGGGTCTATTTGGCCTGCACTTTAAAACGTCCCTGCTTCGAAATTCTATGAAAATGAGAGGATAATGAAATTACAAGGCGTGGCAAAAAAACTCGGACAAATTTCTTGCCTCCTAGAATAATTAACAAATTTCCTTTTAATTGGTATTTTCATATGTTTCTTTACCCCCGACTTTAATAATAAAATATTTTTTAATACATTTCTTAGTTTGTACTTTAATTTCTGTGTTTTTGATAATGTCGAGCAAAAGGTCTGCTATTTTAGAGTTGTTTCAGCAAAGGAAACGAAAGTGTGAAGTCATTCATTTGCTTACTGTACCTCGTCAAACAGTGTTTGATGCAGTTTGCCGTTTCAAAGAGCTTGGCAATAATGGTCGACGTCCAGGAACTGGGCGAAAACGCACTATAAACATTTCAAGGAATCGTAAGGCCATCGAAAAGCGAGTCCAGAGGAATCCGATGGTTTCCATGAGAAAATCGCTCGTGACATGAGAATATGTGTCAGATCGGTGAGACGAATTTCAAAAACGGAGCTTGGACTGAAGCCTTACAAGTTGCGAAAATTTCAGCTCCTCAATGAAAGAAACACAAACTCGTACGGCTCCAAAGATTCCGAAAACTTTTGAGACGGGCCTCAAGTCAGCGATGGGAGAGATTCCTTTTCACTGATGAGAAGCTCTTTGCGGTTCAACAAGTTCATAACTCCCAAAACGATTGAATCTGTTCTGTGGACGCTCCAAGCATTCGACAATTGTTGAATACCGCCAATATCCAAAGTCGGTCATGGTCTGGGGCGGAATTTGCGCAAGTGGTAAAACTGCTTTGATTTTTGTGGAAGAGGGTGTTCAAAAAGTCAATCAAAAAGTGTACCAGAGGGACATTCTTGAAGCTGTTGTACTTACGTGGGCCCAAAGCATTTCGGAAATGCAAAGTGGATGCTTCATCAAGACTCTGCACCAGCTCACAAGGCCAAAAGGGCACAAGAGTGGTGCAAGGCAAATTTTCCAGATATGATATCATGGGAAGAATAGCTACCCTACTCGCCGGATCTCAATCTCATGGATTACAGTGTATGGTCCATTTTTGAGTCCAGAGACTTTGCACTAAACCATACAAAACTTTAGAGTCTCTAAAACAATTGTTTCTGTGGGAATGGGATAGGTTAAAGGTAAAAGACTTGAGGCTCATTGTTGAAAATTTCTGCAAGCGTTTGCGCCTCTGCATTGCTGCAAACGGCGGTCACTTTGAAACCAATTAAATTTATTTATTAGTACGAGTGTATTTTATTATTATTTGTTATATTTTGTTAATTTCTTAATTTCTTATAAAGTTTTTTAAAAATGTTTTTCCGGGGTTTTTTCGCCACACCCTGTATTTTTTAGTTATTGGTTGCGACAATTTCTAAGGAGGCATTATTAAATTTAAAAGCAAAGGATGAGCCACCCCATAAACCTCGGCTATGGATAAGTGGGCAAATAAAGACCATGGATATAGATTTATCAACAAATCTCTGTAATTTTAAACATAAAATTATTTGACGAACTAAAGATAAAGTAGAGTTAAAATTATTTTGAAGAGTTTTGGGGTCTAGCTCCTGCGACTACAGCCAGGTCATCCAAGAAGGAATAGAAGAATTTAAAGATTAGACGGGTTAAAGTAAATATTACACAGCGCAGAGGAAAGAACTGAGCCTAGTCGACAACCACGAGTAGTAGTAGTAGTTATATAGGTATTATAATTTACAAACGACACTTTTCTGTTAATTAAATTGGGACAAATAAATTTTTAAAGTATATCGGGAAGTTATAAAAATAGCAAATGTAAAAAAAAATGCCTCGTTCGTGTTGCAAAAAGTAGTTTTAATATCGAGGAAGGTACAGGCAAGTGAGTGTGAGATTATGGATCTCCTGCTTATAATTTTACTCATATTGGGGATTATTTCAGTGCAACTGGAGTTTTCTCTAAAACCGAGCTGATTACCTTATGAAATATTATTTTCAAATAGCCTTATATCAAATCTATTGACTAAAGAACGGTGTATATTTTTAATCGAGGTGGACAGAGCATGCAGACTCGGTAATAAGAATTATTTACAAGTAAGTCTCGGTTGGGGTTTAAGAAAAACTTTAATTGATTTGAAAGTGCTGGGCAATAAAAAGTATTTAAACATAGATTGTAAAATTTAAGCAATACATAAAAAAAGAACTTTAAAAATTTCTTACGCGAGGTAAAAGTTGATGTGGTCAGGGCCCAGTGAGTTCCCCTACCTGAGCTGCTCAATTCATTAAAAGTTAAAGAAACGGGTCGTAAAAGTTGGATATAAGTTAAAAATAGGGACTTGATTAGTATAAAGAAAAAAATTATCAAGTGTTGAAACTTTATCTTGAGGAGCGGGGTTACTTTGACTTGGAATTGAAATTTCAGTGTTAAAGATAGGAGTTAGCATGACAAAAAGCAGTTGTATATATAGTCTTAAAAGTAGTATAAGTTAACTCAGTAAGTTATAGGATCATCGCAAACGTCGATACACGAAGCAACACATATATATGCAGAATTAATAAGAATATTGATGACGTTCTCTTGCCTTTTTTTTTTTTCCCCAACCATTAGCTACAATTCGTCTCCGAAATGCGGCGGCAAGGTATGCAACAGTGTTCATTCATATCCCAGACATTTTCTATAGTTAAAAGATCAGGTGATATTAGTAGCCAGGGAAGCATCTGTACCTCTTACAGAAGTTGGAAGATGCATACGGCGTGCTGTCGAGATTTTTCCTGCTGGTAAAGGGCAAGAGGCAGCCTCCCCCCCCCTTTTGAAGTAAATGCAGTGTCACCAGCCTCAATATATTATTCGAGTATTGTTGGACCGTCATACTGTTCTTAATACGAACCAAATGTAATCTACTACCGTTCACTATGGAAATTCAAACCACGATGCCATGTTGTCGTATGGTCGTACTTTCCACAGATGCGATCATATTTGATTTGCCCCAGGTCAAAGCTATAGGGATAATCACTGGAGAAACAGAAGCGTGACTTCTTTCGCCTGATAACACGATCCTGCCCGTTGTGTCATCCGCGTTATTTTAAACCGGCATTATTGAAACATTCTTGCCGGTGTTGTGGGTTAGTGGTATTCTTAAAGGACACCATTAGTGTAGACCATTAGCAACCAATTGACGGGTAATGGTTCTGGTCGTTAGTGGAACATCAAAGGTGTTCTACAAAAGCTGAAAAATGAAAGCAGAACTGACTCGTGAAGCCGCCGCCCCTTGTTAGCCTATGAATAACTTTGGCCACACCGACAGCCCTTAAACTTTCCACATTTCATTGTTCCGTCCATTTTTACCACAGCCTGTGCTCAGTCGACGTGTCCAAGTGGGTGTCATTTGAATCCTCTATTTGTTGAAACTTCTTCGGTTGGCGGCAGCCGAGAATTCTCTGTTGTGACACTTGACTTATACGACAAGAAAAAAAGCCACAATTTATCTGACAGAAATAATGGCACGGATATTCACCAATCTGCTCACTCCTTTTCTTGTACCTTACACAGCGTGTGTCAGGGAGTTGCATGCCTTACATCATTTGCACTACTCGGTGGTTAGGGGTGCTTTACTTTGGATTTTGCATAAGGCTTGGCCACTCCTTCTTGTTGTTGCCTTTTCAAATGTTTAATGTCATGTAGTATACATATACGTGTGTGAAAAAGAGAAAGAGCACAGAGAAAATGTGTCAAGATCTCATAATCTGTAACATATGCTTCCCATTAGAATCGCAAGCATATGTAATAGATTTTAACTTAATCCATGTAATTCTTCGAATTTAAATCTCTTCTTTCATTCAGAAAATACTTTTAAACATTTTAATTTTTTCTGTCGATATTTTTTGAGTTTTGTACTATTATATTATGAACTGTTCAAAGATATTTAAAAAAACGAAATTATGCTTTGGTATTTATATTTTATTTATTATCACATATATATTAGATCATTGAAGTTTGCTAGCATATTGTAAGATGATTGTATTCTGATACTTTCCATCATAAAGGAGGGATTCGAGTACATTTATTTACCATCATTTGCTTCGGATTGCTTACTACCATTACGTATCTTTCGATCATGATACATCCAAAATTTTTGGCGCCCTTCAAGATATTCCAGTAAGTACCTACAATAAGGATGGATTGATTTCACTACTTCCTCAGATAGAAGTTCTTTAAGTAAACTTATATCATCTTCATACAGCTTGAGTTGCGGTGAGTTCTTATATTCTGTAGAATCCAATTCTTCCCGAGGTTTACCCCTTAACAATTTCAAAATGTCTTCCACATCCTCGCTATCAAGAGCTATTGGTGGGCGTAGAGCGTTTTCAATTGCTCTTCCATTCATCTGGTAACCCAATTTAAAATCTCCGTAATTCGGTCTGGAATTATGAGCCCTGGAATATGTAAGAAAAGATCGTTCGAAGTCCCCTAAAAGAAACTCGACTTTTCCTTTTAGGCTTTTTGCTTCAGGAGTTCTAGGGTTAAGTTTTAAAACTGTTTCAACAATTTTTCTCGCCTCAGCATACATTCCTGAAACCATGAAACATTGAGCCTTGCCAAGAAGACACTTTGCATTATTCGGTTCTTTTTCAAGAGCTATGTTAAAGAATTGCAGGGCCTTGTCGAACATTCGAAGCTTGAAGTATTTTACTCCTTCAGTGATATACATAAATGGAGGGCATTTTGGTTTTCTGATGCCTGATTCCTCATCTTCATCATCAACGTCAAAAAACATTTTTCAAATAATATCGCTGATGCCTTTTTTTAAGGATTGAATCAAAATTAAATTAAAAGAAAATGCTGTATAGAAATGCAAAAAGAAAAATTTACCACAAAAAGCTCACCAATTAAACTAAAGTATTTTTAAATGAATATAACGAAAGGTAATTTTAAAAAAATACTACTGAGAGAGATAAGTATGATTTAAAACATTAAAAAGCATAAATAAGCTAATATTTGATAATAAATGGTTTATAATTCATATAAAAAATCGAATCAATGAATCAATGAATCAATGAATTTGTTCCAAAAACGTTTAAGTGAACTTATTTTAAATAACCATTATGTTAATGAATTTAGTAAGAAAAACTATCTAATCAAAATCAAGATGTACACTCAATTAAATTTCATAAAAACAAACAAGCTTGAAATAAATAAATCTTGTATTGCCATTTAAGTTTAACGAAAACTTTTGAACGTTGATATAAAAGCTCACAATAATTATTTAGTTTCAAATGGCAATTAATTTATTCAACTTCATTACATTTTAGTTTGCAGTTCATTTATGTCATTTCCTAATAATTCATAATATTTATAATTATATACGATATATTTCATGAGTCATCATTACTTCATTAATTAATAGCATTTTCATTGATTTGAAACTAAATTTTTCAACTTCTTTTGGAATGCTGAGAGCTTTATTTAATTCACAAGTATATCAGTTTTTTAAAAGAAAGGAATTTCAATTTGATAATGTGGGATTTTACGTATATATTAAATTCAAATTTTTTTTTAAGCTATCCCGTATATATAATATTCTATATCTTGTATATCCTTTTTTTAAAGAAATTGAATGCTCTTAAAATGGTAATCATATTATAAAATATGATGGTAATTTTAATCTAAGAAATGTTACCTTAAAAAAAAAACTACTGAAACGTAAATGCATGGCTTATGTTTTTCAAAAACATCTAATGTGTGTTTTTGAAGAATGCAAATGAGAAAAGTTTATTAAAGTAAAAAATTACCTTTAAAATTTTTAGTTTTATCAGCGTTTAAAAGTAATTAAGAGAATCGGATAACTCAAAGAAATCCCCTGTAGTTTGTAAATGCTAAGTGTGTATATATATAATATTCACAGTTATTTAGAAAATTACATAATATTCATTATATATTTTGCACCCACTCAATTTATATATATTTTTCTCCCTTTTTCAGTATATTATTTGACAGTTTTAATATTCTTATTAGCTAGCAACAAATTAGTCCTCTTTATGAACTAATCACTTTTTAATTTTTCTTATGTTACACCTCATGTCTGTAGTGATGCTATCTATATAAGCCAGTAACAACCTCTACACCATAGTGATCATTTTGGTGTAGTGGTTAAGTTGCCCGGTGTCGAATCCAAAGGTCCCGGGTTCTGTCCTTCGGATAAGCGCGCCTCGTCATTTGGTTACTCTAGCTTAACTAAGAAAAGCGAAACCTCTCTAAAATTGATCTGTCGTGGCGCCATATACCCACAAAAAAAAAAGAGCAATCTAGGAAAAAATTCGTCATATTAACGTGACGCAACTCCTCCAATACACACACAAAAAAACTGACCGTTCCGATTTACAACTATACCGTTCGTTCGCCTAACCAACTCACTGGTAGGGGAGTGTGTAGCGATACAATGTATATAGGCCAGTAACAACCTCCGCACCATGGTGATCATTTTTGTGTAGTGGTTAAGTTACTCGGTTTTGGATCCTTAGGTCCCGGGTTCTGTCCTCCGGATAAGCGCACCTCGTCATATCTCTTGAATATCAATCGGGCTCTAGTACGCTCGGGAAAATTAAATCACGGCAGTATTGAGTATATGATGAATTTTTTGAATAAAATTCAAACTTCATTACCTGGTAGAGGGAGACGCCACTAGATGGTGCCCCCCAATCAAATGGCTCCCAATAAGGGGGGGGGCGGAGGACTTGTCTTGTCTCCAAATGGCTTGGTTGCCAAAACGCATCCTATTTGAAGTAAACAAACAATTCATGCCTCTGCTTTCGCCAATATGGAACTAAATTTTAAATAAAAACTTAATTTTTTTGCTTTGAAATGTTTTATTCGGTTGGAGTGTTAGAAAAGACGAATTCAATACACAAATAATCGAACAATACTTATAAAAATACGTTAGTAAGAAGTAAAATACAGATACTTGAAATAATACGCCTAAGAAGTCCATGAAGTGTCTTTAATGGAACGACACGTACCTTATCATCTCTTCTATGCGTTGCATCTCGTATTTTACCTATAATATTTTAACAAGGAGGTATTTTAGTTCGTTTAACCAAGACTATATTCCGTATTTCTAAATTACTTTTCTCCAATAGCCATTTGCTTTGTTGGGGATTATTTATATATAGTCTCTAGAGATTTATCTCAAATTATCCACCTGATTTTTGTAATCGTAACCTGTAATTGAAACTTGTACAGAGTACGAGGTTATAGTAGTACATACAAGTAAACGTGTTAACAACTCTGACAATTAAAAATGTCCGAGGATCAAAGTTGCGAACTCATTAGGATCAGACGATAGTGGTACATAAGCTGACTATTTAAAATACTCTCTTTTTGGTTCATGGAAGTTAAAAATTCTTCCAAAATTAATTTAGAATCTCCAACTACTCTTGTAAAATGAGACCTGAACGATTTAAAACCCACATCTTACATGCCACTAAAACTTGGCGATCTGAGATGCAAAAACTTTCAACCAAAAGATTTTCATGGGAAATATGTGTGTGGCAAGACTTCATCAATAAAGACTATTTTAACTTTTCAATTCAAAGTGGGAATTAGAATCAATAAAGTTTGTTTTGCTATCAGAAAAAAAAATCGAAATGAACAACTCTTCCAGCGAAAAACCTTTTCAATGATGCAATGTTACAATGTTGCTAGAACCCCCAAATATTGGGTTAATAGAACTTCTTAAAACGGAGCGTATTCCCCCCCCTTTTCCCCTCTTATTAACCCTTTCCCGGTTTTTCCCCAGCTGATCTTTGGCAGGCGAAACGTACCATCCTGGTTCATCCCGAGTGTAGCTCGGGCACTGTGAAAATTTACACTGTGCAATCGCATTTTCCCGAATTATTTCCCATGCGCTTTTCATGGTTTCGAATAATTGAAAAGTACTATATACTCGGTGGAGTTTTCTACAAAAAGAGAACGTCCTTCTACTGAACCCCCCCCCCCCCCTTCACGCTTGTCTAAAAGACATTTTGTTGACTACATTCTCTCAACAGAAAACTAATCCAACAGGACAATGTATTATTTGCTTCTCAAAGAGAAACAGGAAAGGGAAGAAGGTACGAAGATACACAAGATTCTATCGTCCAGATTGCAAAGTTGGGTTATGTGCAGTACCGTGTTTTCGAATTTATCTTACACGATCAAATTTTGATTAATAATTTCATAATCATTTATGTAAATGCAAAAGATGGGAATAAAATTTGTAATTAAAAATAAAACTAAGATATCTAAGCTTTATATTTATAGTTAGTGTGAACTGTGACACACCAAATTGTAATGATTTCTGCTACTGAGAAAGACAACTTTACAGGTAAATTACACATTTATTTAAATAGATTTTTCTTACAATAATTACTTCTGGCATATTCCTGTTTTTTTCCTTTATACAAAGCGTTAAATTTTAACTATTTTAGTATTACTAGCCCCTTGTAATAATGTAATCAATCCCATTAGAGATGCTAAGTATCCGACTGGTTACAACTTTTTTTTTAAAGGAGATATGGGGATTTGTTTGTTATTTTTAGATTTGTTTAGTGCATTTTAAGAAAAAAGTGCTAAAATTAAGAAGAGAAAAAGAAATTATTATTACTAAAATGGAAAAAAATAGGTAAAAATTTACAAAAAATAGCATAAACGCAGTCCAATCTGTACCAAAGGTTTATGAACAAATTTTCAATTTTTTTCAACCTAATAATTTCAATTTTGAAATGACCTTCAGGATAAGGATATTTTCTTTTTTACAAAAACTAGAGCACTTTATCTCAGTTATTATATGAAATTACTTAAAAAACAGTGATTATTTTCACATAAGGTGTGACGGGATATTCGCGAGATTTCAATACTAATCCTCTTGGAAACTTTGGGGCCAGCATTTATACTATTTCACAGCCTTTTCAGGAAAAACACGAGATAGTTATATGTTAATTAGTTCGACTATATAAGTCTATATATAGATTTTGTAAATGTGGGAGAAGGAGTTGCCAAGCTGTCTCGTAAGTATCGTCGGTGAATTACTTCACGAACTTACGCGCGTTTGATAGATATAAATTATAAGAGTAAATTCTTAGATTGACCATTGAAGAAAATAGATTCAGTACCGACCTGAGGTTAGCAAGTGTTCGTCTCCTTGTCCATTCTGGTAGACGGGAATATTAGAATTGAATATTATAATTGAGTATTAGGATAATCGACGTATTAGGGAATCACTCCTAGGTTTCTACTTATAATTAAACTTGTGATTGTTTAAGTGTTGTCAGTCCTGAATAAATATAATTGGTATTATGGCTTTTGTTGGTGATGTTAGTTTCCTCCCACACTTAGAGACGCCCGGGCGGAGTGAGCGGGGTCGAGAAAGGACTCACCACCACAAGGGACTGTAAATTTTGTAATAAAACAGTGATTGATAAATCTGAAAGTTAAAACAATTTTACTATTATACAGAACTTACAGAAAAAAATTTCAGTTAGTTATGTTCAAAACTGTTTTAGCAATCTCTGACCCCGTTTGATTATTTTCAAAAAATCACATTACGAGTAAAACGCGTTTTAAAGTATGACATCTTGGTTAAAGTAATGACAACTGCTTTTACTAAAACACTTGTAGTTTTTGTTCTAGTGAACGAAAAATGATAAACTTGGTATTTTTATAAAGCTAATAAAATGACCCATAAAATAAAATCATAAAAAAAATTGTAAATTTTTGGCAAAATTCACAATTTTAGGGTAGTCGGATACTTAAGATCACATAAAGAAATGAACCTGGACGTGAATCTGTCCCACATTATTTTTGCTGCATCTGAAATATTCAAAAGTTTGTCTATAGTTAAAAAAATCTGTGTAAGGCATACACAGTATCCTCCCGAGGTGGTATATCTTATCTTTACAATATTTGTGAAATATAAGTTTGACATATTTTAATGTCTAGAGATTCGCGGAGTTTAATTTAAGTGCTCAGGTGTTGCGGATTGAACTTAGATATTTGGGAAGACCTTTGTTCGTTCTCCAGTAAGATATTAATTTATTTTACTTTGACCAACTCTCATTATTAGTTCTTTATCACTTTTAAGGGTCCTAAATATGTTGGTCACGTTTTCATTTACTGGTGCTAGAAGAATTGATTTCCTTTATCTGAAAACTTGAGTGGTTCAGCTTGACACTTTCAGAAAACAAAAGGAAAAAAAATAATATAATTGATTAACTTACTCAGTTGCAAAAGGAAAATAGAGGAACGAATACGATTACCGCCTGTTCAATACAAGCTTAAATTATATAAAAATAAAAGAGTGTGTGTACTTATAACCACATGATAGAAGCGATAACTTCAAATTTTGTAATGTTGTTTGTAATGTTTGTTTGTTTTGTTGTTCAGGAATTAGGTGAATAAAAAACAAAGGGATATTAGTATTGTCATGTAAAACTATTTATTCATATATTTGTACTCATAAAGTAATATTTTTTGCAAAATATACAATCATATTTGTGAATTAATTGTATTCTAAGAAGGAAATAATAGGTTTATGGTAGATGAAATAGGTTATAAATACTTTAGATTCAAGATTATTTAAATATCCAAAAAAAAAAAAAAAAACTCCATCAAGCGTTGTTCTATACTTTGTCATGATTTCATTTGGATCATTTGACATAATTAAATTGAATTTTGATTTTAAGAAATCTACTAAAGGCTTTGATTTGTCTTTTGAAAAATCTACATTAAAGTTCCCATTTAAAATAATAGACAATTAGTTCAGAAGAGTTGATCCGGCTTCAGTGTAGGCAACTAAGTTTTTGTGAACGAATTCGATAATTTTCTCTACACTTTGATTTGGGGAAATATAAATAGTAACCATTAGAATTATTTGTCCATTTTCTGCTCTACATTTCGCTGCACAAACTTTTCCGATACATGACTCATTAAACCCAAATGATTCAGTAGTATTTGATGCTACATCCATTTCGGAAGTGACATATAAGTTGTCGTATCTTCCTTATTTTTATCTATAGCTACTCCACCAGCTCTGTGATTGTGTCTTTGGAATTAAGCAATATAATGAAAATTTGGAACAACTATGTTTTCTTCATTAGTTACATGTTGCATAACACTGTCATCGAGATACAAAGCATGTGCACGTAAACTGACAATTCAAAGAATATATTGATATTCCCTTTTTTGTGGAAATGAAGTTTGTGAAGTATCTGTGATTGTTTTAAGTTTTTTTTTTTTTTGTGATAACCTTTTTAATTCATTTTGTAGATCTCTGAGAAGTGTAGATTCTCTTAGGCCATGGAAGAATTTTGGATCGGAATTTTCCGTTCCAATGTAAAGTCCTCCAAGACTTGTTGCTCTTGATAAAGCAACATATACCAATTGTTGAGAATGTGTTTTCTCATACTTATAACAAGTCTTGAAGAACTTTACATTGTTACGGACAATTCCGATCCATTGTTACGAACGTTACAAACACGAACTTGACAATGCTTGACTTCTTAAAACACATCATTCAAGTTCACTCTCCAGCAAAACGCGCCTAAAGAAGTTATCACTTCAAAAACAAAACAAAAAACTCTAAAAAAATACAAGTAGAGGCTTTTCTTAAAAAATCGCACTTGATCTCATTAAGCATTCTTTCTGTATAAGTTGGTCAAATTCTTGGCTTAAATTCTTCAAAATCTTTTTTCATTTACTGAGTGATGGACAAATTAGTAAGTACCAAATTCAGGGACTTTTCACAACCATCTCAATTTATTGGCCGATGTTCTAATGATATAAATATCGATTTCTTCATTAGAAATGCTTTTTCTTATATGAAAACAATGAAAAAGTATGAATTGTTTTATTTTGAATTGCAACACTTTACGAAATATATATATACACTAGCCGTTATACTCCCGCTTCGCGCGCGCGCGCGCGCTGGGTATTTCATGATGTTTTATAAATATATCTGTTTATATATATAAAATATTGATATCTATGTCCTAGCATTAAGAATTCTATTGAATTGAAAAATATACTTATACCTGTAACTCTCCCCTCTTGATAAAAAAAAGGACAGAACTACTAATTTGTATTATCTAATATTCTCTAAAATTGAGTATAGAATGATGTTTACACTTTCGTAACCCTATAACAAAGTGGATTTTATAAAAAAAAACCTATAAAAACCAATTTTAGGTGATCTCTACTCCATAAAATAAACATGGAAGCCAAATTTCAAATCTAAATCTAGTAGGGTAAAAACAAAATTTTACTATCAATACCCCCCCCCCCCTCGTAATTCCGTTGAGAGTCGTTCTCCCAAAAACCGTTCTTAGCGGATTTAAATTCAACAAAAGAAAAATGTAAACCAAATTCCATTGTTATAGTTCTTGTAGTTCGAAAAAAGAAATTTTTTGTCAACACGCTCCATTGACCCCTTGCTCCCCCAGGAATGGATTCCCGTCAAATACATTCTTAGTGGATCCCTATTCAACAAAAGGAACATGCTTAACACATTTCAAGTACACAGGTCTAACAATTCTAAAACAGGATTTTTTTCCTATAACTCCCCTTCACCCCTTGCAACCCTCCTTAGGTGTCGATTTTTGTTTTACTCTTTGTTTGAGGAACTCTATTCCATGAAAGGAACATGCCTACCAATTTTCAAGCAAGTAGATCGAATAGTTTAAAAACGGAAATATTTATCTATTACGCCCTTTAATCCCCCGAAATGAAACTTGGGGGTTAATTTTCGCGAGACCCATTTTATAGCGGATCTGTACTCAACGAAAGGAATATGCTTACCAAATTTCAAGACTGTACGTCTAATAGTTTAAAAATGGGAATAATTATCTATAACCCCCTTGAGCCCCCGCAACGCCACTTGGGGGTCTGTTCTCACAAACCCATTTTGTAGCGGATCTCTATGAAAAGAATCTGCTTACCAAATTTGAAGACTGCGAGTCTAAGCGCCCCTTGAGACCCCGCAACGCCACCTGGGGGCGGGTTGATTTTCACAAAACACATTATATATTGGATCTTTACTCCATAAAAGGATTCTGTTTATCATATTTAAAGAATGTGCTTCCAGGAGCTTAAAAATGGAAAAGTAATTATCTATAACACGCCTTAAGCTCCTTAACGCCACTTGGGGGTCTATTTTTACGAAACCCATTTTGTGGCGTATCTCTACACTATGAGAGTAACCTGCTTACCAAATTTCAAGACTGTGCGTCTAATAGTTTAAAAATCGGAATAATTATTTATATCTCAACACCCTTTGGGGGTCAATTTTCCCAAAACCCATTTTATAGCGGATATTAACTCCATGAAAGAACTATGCCTACCAATTTTCAAGCAGGTAGATCTAATAGTTTAAAAACGGAAATATTTATCTATTACGCCCTTTAATCCCCCGAAATGAAGGAGGTTCTCTACTCTACGAAAAGAATCAGTTTATCAAATTTCAAGACTGTACGTCTAATAGTTTAAAAATGGGAATAATTATCTATAACGCCCCTTGAGACATCGCAAAGCCACCTATGGGTCGATTTTCACAAAACACATTATACAGAGGATCTTTAATCCATGAAAAGATTTTGATTATCATATTTCAAGACTGTAGGTCAAGTAGTTTAAAAATGGAAATAATTATCTATAACTCCCCTTATATAAGCCTCGCAATACCATTTGTGGGTCGATTTTTTGGAAACCCATTTTGTAGCGTATCTCTACACTATGAGAGGAACCTACTTACCAAATTTCAAGACTGTGCGTCTAATAGATTAAAAATCGGAATAATTATTTATATCTCCCCTTAACCCCCCTCAATCACCCCTTAGGAATCAATTTTCGCCGAAAACCGCATTTTGTAGCGGATATTAACTCCATGAAAGAACTATGCCTACCAATTTTCAAGCCGGTAGGTCAAGTATTTTAAAAACGAAAGTATTTATCTTTTACGTCCCTTATTCCCCAGCAACGCCACTTGGGGGGCTATTTTCCCCAAACCCATTTTGTAGCGGATCTCTACTCTATGAAAGAAATCTGCTTACCCAATTTCAAGATTGTACTTTGAGTAGTGTAAAAATGGAAACAATTATTTATAACACCCCTTAACCTCCCCGTAAAGCCCCTTGCGGTTCGAATTTCGCAAAATCCGTTCTTAGCTTATCTCTACTCCATGAAAGGAACATGTCTACCAAATTTCAAGTCTGTAGGTTCAATCGTTTCGGAGATATCGTGATTAGTCAGTCAGTCAGTGAGTGTGTCGCTTTTCTCCTTTATTTATATAGATATATATCACGGTAAAATTATTACTTATCATAGTTGGATTGTCGAATCAGCCACTTATTCCGCCATGCGTTTTATCGCCAAATCTGATAACCCTCTAGATATTTGTTTCAGTGTGAAAGAAGTCAGATCGGCACAAACGCGCCAAATTGGCGATTTTTCAAAATTTGGCGGATTAGTGACCGTTCGACAATTTCACCATAATGAGAAAAAGTTTTTGACGTAGAAAACGTCATAATCCCTTTAAGTGTTCTCTCATGCAAAGTCTTTAACTATGCCAATATCAAAGGATGACCCTTAAAAAGGAAATTAATGCCTCTTCAAACGTTTTCGACCAATTATAATAAGTGGCTTCGAGGAATAGAAATTTGTAATTTCATCGTTTCTTTTTTATTTCTAATTTTAATCATTAAACTTGAATCATAATTTTTTTAATCTTACGTAATGCTGAATTTTATTTAAGTTCGTTATGAAAGTTTTCGTGTGGATATAATTATATAATGAAAAATAATCGAAAAATACCATACAAATCATTTTTCCACTTTTAGGAAGCAATTTAGAAGAGCCGTATCAAATTGAAACATATAAAATATTTGTAAAAATTCGTGCAATTACAAGACATATATATAACTAATTTTGATATCATAAAATGAGTCCCTAAAATTATAAAACTCTCAATAAACATGCACACTATTTTTTTTATTCTTTTTCTCCCCCCCCTTTTTTTTTTTATTTAACACGTAAAAGTTAAAAAATTGCCCAGCATCATTGTATTGGAGTTGAAATACAATGAAAATCGTTTAACACGAAATTGAAGTGACCGAAACATTTTTTCGTGTTAAGCGATACTGCAACAAAAAAAAATCAGTAAAATTAAGTTTATTAGAGTATATTTTATTTAGATAGATACGTATATGTGAGTGTATTTAATAAAAATCAATGAAATAAAAACATTCACATGTGTGACCGTAATGAAAAATTTAATACAACACTTTCCAAGTTCTTTAAAAAAAAATTATTTGAATTTTTCGAAAATAATCCGATATATTTTTGTTTGCATTGTCTTTTTTAGCATCAAATTGTCAACAAATTGTTCGATGTCGTCCATTTTGTTATTCATTTCACCATTGGAATGTGCGTCTAAATAACTGAACATACTTTTAATGATGTTCCTCTTTTCAAATGACGTGGGAACTGGAGCTGTGCATTATTCATTTCATTTTTGACGTCGGAATCTGCATCAATGAAATTTTTTGAGCTTTGAACAAACTCCGAAATGTCTTTGTCTACCATAATTAAGGCTGTACACTCATTACCATCATCTACCACACCGAATTCTTCCGATGTTCAATCCTGTTGGTGTTTTCGTATTTTCTTTATTCCCAGAAGGGAAATCTGTTCATGTCATGTTAAGTGATTTTTGTTTCATGTTAAGAGAAAAAATGCATGAAATACATAGTAGTTCGTCGGGACCGTTGTATTATTTCATGTTAACCCTTTGTCTACCGACGGTACTTATATATAAGTACCATTCACTTTAAAATTACATAGAATAACCATTTTTGCGAATACTCTGGCGACACTTAACAGGAATATTTTTTTAAATCCCCTCTTCCAAGGTATATCACAGAACGGGTTCTATGATGAATATTTTAGCGGGGAAGGCGAATAGTTTTATAGCAGAAATTGCGTTTTCAGCTGACATTTTGATCGGATTGCGAAGATAGTCCTTTTTGCTCCGAAAAAGTAGTTAATGTAAAACGGTAAGTGTCTTATTTTTTTTATTATTATTTTAATGATGACCTAAGAAAACGATATGACTATTTATTTTAAGTGAACAGTGTATATAATTAAATTTGAAGTTGAATATCTTAAATTAATTAATTAGCTCTACCGGATTTAATTTCCCAAAGTTGAGTGTTTTGTTTATGTATATCCCTTAATTATCAATGTAGTGATTAAAATAAAGTATTGCATGGAAAAAACTGCAGTAAATTATAATGCGGTAGATAAAGGGTTAACCGATATTTCGTCTTAAGCGTTTTCGCATTAAACGTATTTTACTGTATTTTTTTTAATCGATTACGGGAAATTTAAGTTTATTGAAAAGAGTTTTGTTCTATATATAATCGCTAAATCATTTACCTAAATAATGTTATCTAAGATTTATGAATATAAAGTTATGAAAGATTTATATTCAACGTCATTTAAATGACGTAATAACCACAAAGAAATTGTTTGCTCGTTAGTAACTGTCTCACAGGATAATTCATTCCAATTTTCTCTTTAGAACCACTTCTTTAAGGCTGACTTCTAATATTACAGAACATATACTTTGAACAAGTTTTGACATTAAATATGTTCTAACATTAATATTAATTCACCCGGTTTAACCACGTATATTAATTAAACATACTGTGTCTAAAACTTTAAAAACATTCTTTACATACTCGATGCTTGTCTTTGATTGAAATATACATATGGTATTAAGGGAACGAGGTATGGTGTATATTTTATACATAAAAGTTTGAATTTAAATTGTTTAACTTTTCCAACATAAGCTATTAATATGTTAAAGAGTAAATAATTCTATATGATAGTGATATTAGAACGGGATTTTAATGTTGGAAATTTCTTCTAATGAGCATTCAGAGATCTTTCTATTTTATATTGAAATATTATACTAAAATAACAACTAGTTTAGATTATCATTAAAATGATATTCGATAAACAATGATCTCTAGGCTACCACGACCTACACTTTGAAAGATCCTATTCTAGATTAAAGGAAAAACAACTGCAAATGGACCTCTTAAATTCAAATCAAGGTCAATTTATTAGGAAAACACATAAGGATGCTTGCCTCTCTTAATTTACGCTCTTTTGGCGGTGATTCTGAATGTAGTTCATTTTAATCGACCCTAATTACTTCTCACGATAGATTCTGTAGTTAAATTTAGACTTAAGATTTAGTTGAACTTAAACATTTCTAGTCAAACAGTTTAGTGACTATGATTCCTTGGTTGTGGTACCCGTTGCAATGAAGTGCTCTTAAGACTTAAATCAACTTCGCTCGGGCATGCTGTCCCGAAATTATTATGACATAGAGCTCCGTGGAGCAACAAAAGGAAGATTAGAAATCCAGAAACTTCTTGAAGCATGAGTCAACTAGGCCCAGGGCTTTGGCCGCAACGAGGGCCTCGTTTCGTTCTCGATTTAGCCTAAAAAAGATCATAACTGAACTAAACTCAATGGCGCAACAGCCCATGAGGGCCAAGGCCTACAGTGCCAACTCGGTTTATGTGACCTTAAGCGCTGGGCTGCATGTGGTGGTCAATCTGACGAATCTCCACTTTACTAACTTACACATCACTCCAACAGGAGGACTTTGAGCCACGACAAATTGGTAAAATCCTTGGAGAGCCCACACCCTTGGCGACAGACCGAAAAAAGTGCCAAGCGAAACCGACAATGGCGGCAAGTGAATATAGCAGGGACAAGGTGGATGCGTAATGAAAATATATGTAAACAATACAGAAATTAATCAAATATTTTTTTGACAAAAAAGAAGAAACAGCGCTTACTTTCTTACTGCTGATCTTTTCTGAGGGGAGGGTACAGAGTAGCAGCAGATTTTAAAAAAGCCTTGAAGGCCTCATCGCTAAGCGAATGACCGTGAGGTAACGGTCTATTATACTAGGAGGTAACGGTTGAACATACCTTCGGCGTGGCTGGTATGGTTTCGAAGAAAACGTTTAATTTCCGACCATGTACCCTCAATAGAATTTGTGGGAGCACCGGTATCAGGATTCTTAAAACAAACGCATTCACACCTTTTTTTCGACATCACCATTCAAATTCATCCAAAACAACACTCTTTCGTTCGTATATAATCCTATCCGCTCATTACATTTAGAACATTCATAATTTGAAGCAATAAATCTTTCCTTCATACACCATTCAATCAATTCTTTCTTACCCTTTGCATTCAACAAAGTAAAAAATTTTAAGGTATACTTATTCATACACACATCCATACTTCCAGCCCGGTGCCCAACGACAAAATGACGAAATTCGAAATGCCAGCTGACAAAATGGCAAAATACAAAATTTCCAGAAATAATTAGGTTTACCATTTCTTGTGTTTCAAAGTAGGGTTATCAAGATGGCGTAATTATAGACAATCAAAATAATTCACGCCATGGATGTGGGCTCTGCTAGGATCCAACCCATGTAACGACTAGGCAATCACGGTCTTTTGCACTCCGGAATATTATTTAAGGCGCTAGAGACCGAACTGGATTTAAGAATCATTATTTTTGATAGTTGTATTTAATCGAATGTGTGCTCTCCATCAAACAATTCTATCACTTGACTACCCTCATCAAAGTTAACAGGAACAAAAATTCAGAATGATAAAATTAAAAATATATTGTGTATAAATCAGCGCAGAATATCATCAGAATGTCAACTAGTGACCAACATTTTTACAAATAAAATAATTTTTTATGAATATATCAACCTACTATCATGAACAGAAATTTTCATATTTTGTAAAAAAAATTCTCTTGTGAAAGATTTGAATATTGAAGTATAAAAAAATAATAAAAAATAAGTGGTTTTGGATAGCTTTGTATGTATTTGCATTTCTAATTAATTATAACAATAATATATCTAATAATTCGAATAACATATAGAAAGTGATAAAAAAAACTTCATGTAACAAAATACTCTAAAAATCCATTTATTTCTTTTTACGAAAATTAAAGTAATGTATTTCAAAATTAAGAACAGCTAATAAGAATAAGCTTTAATGTAATCGGCTTATTTACCGACCAAATTAAAAGTATTTTCCATCAACTATTTCACGCATATTATCTTTTAAGCTCTTCAAGGTGTAAACACTAAAAATCAGTTTTAAAAAACTACCGACTTAAAAATTTTAAAAAAATCCATTCATTTCTTTATCCAAAACTTAATCACAAAGATTACCTTTTTTACTTGGATACATCATTACAAAAATCTTTTACTTTTTAAAAAAAATAAAACTGTTTCAAATTAAACTTTTTTTATTTGGTTTAGGAGTAAAAAAAAGATCTTTTAATTACAACTATTTAAAGTGGAATAATAGCTTATTATTTTGGTTACTTGTTATCGCTAAAAGCGCTGCAGTTTTTTAAAAAACACATAACTGATAATTGCATCATTTTATTTCTCGTACAGAACTCTGCATATGTAAATCTTTTAAAATTAAAACATTAATCCGTATTTTGATACTCTAAATGATTTTTTTTGCATCGTTTCTGGTTGAATTTAATCCTATTTAGAATGGATCTTCTTTCAAATAACCTAATCTGAAAAGTTGATTATGTGGACGTCCTTGAAGCTGTCTGAAAAAAATAGAGGTTGCATTAAAAAAATATAAAATGAGTAAAAAGTTAAATTCTTTTATCTTTTCATACCTATGAAAGTAAATAAATTAGTGTTATTTCCAACAGCATTTAAGTAAATATGCAAAACTTTATTGATTTTTTCTGAGTTCCCAGAAACATTAAAACATTTAAAACAAATTCAAATAGACAGCGAATATTTTGATCAGATGAATATTTTCAGACGATTTTTGAAATCAAATATAACTAGTTAATTTTTCATGTTTATACAGAACTAGCTGGTACACCCGTTTTTCGCACGGGTGAATTGAAAAAATAAACAATACAGATTGTGAAGGATAAAGAAGTTCTTAATGAGTTAATTTTACGTGAATTGCAAATAAAACAAAAAAAAACTTTTGCATATCTCAGCTGAACAACAGAACCATGTTTGTTAAATTTAAGTCTGAAGGTCTAATAGCTTATAAAAAGGATTTTTTTTAAAAAATTAATAACGGTAAGTAAAAAAAAGTAACTCTCTTGTGGGTCGATTTTTAAAAACACCTTCTTAAGATGATCTCTGCTCAGCAAAAATAACACATTTTTACAAATTTTGTGTAATGAACGCTTAAAATAATGAAAAATTTATATCTGGATGTGCAATACGTTAATATTACTTTCTGTTGTATTTATTTTTGTTAAAAGTATAATATTCGCAAGCAACGCCGTTTCTTACATTATAATGGCGATTCAATGTAAGCATAGCGAAATGTTGGTGATAGAGCCCAGGTGGCATCATTTTTGGCGACCGCACTGGCAACATGACGATGGATTGAACGGTGCAGAAGTGTTTTTACTGTAGCGCCATCTGGTGGGGAGATGCAACAAAGATGATAGCACAAAAACCTTCTCCATAAAAAATACATATGCATGCCAATTTTCATAGTGATCGGTTGAACGGTGTTGGAGGGAAGCAAGTTCATATATACAAATATCCATTTTTATATACATAGATTAAAAATTTGTCTAATGTCACGTCAAATTTTAGTAAAATTTTTTTAATAAAAATATGTTCAATTTCCAAAAATATGTTTATTTTGATATAATGATTGCTATATAAGACATAGTTAAATGGAATTAGAAAATTAATTGAATGAACCTTAAAATTAAAAAGATTTATGATCAAAGATCTATTTCTGGTAAAAAGAATTTTCGAAGGAAAAACTTCAAAAAGTCCTTAAGTTATTTGAGATTTAGCTTTAATAGAGCAATTTAAACCTTTTTGTGCATCTCATTTTAGATGTCCATTACAAAACGGCTTCTAAAATTAAGAACATTTTCGCTTTTGTTGTAATGTTTCTGGAAGTGTTGAATAGATTTTGATGAAATTAAGAATGTACATAAATTGATATAATAACCCATCACTTTCAAAAATTATGCAACTGTTCTAAGTTACCATAGCAACGGCTTATGTGAGAATATACTTATTTATAACAACAAAATAATCTTCCTATAAAGTTATCTCTTGATGAATAAAAACAAGTAATATAAAAAACATTTAAGTCAATTCCTACTTAGACCAACAAAAAAAAATTATTTTAGTTACTTCTTATTAAATAGTTACAATTAATATAAATATGTATATACATATGACAGAATCACAACATTAAGTGACAATTAATTTTTATTAATTTCATTAAAGTATCGCATTTTGTCATCCAAAACAATCGTGTATATAAAATTTCAGTTCAACTGTTCAGCTTTGAAACGAGAGAAAAAAAACTTTTAAAGTTTTGACCCAAGTTACTAAAAATGAAGCCAATGTAGCTGTATCTGTAATTCTTTAAAAAATTTCAGTCAATAATTTTAATTAATTATAATTAAATTATCATATTGTTACTCAAAACATTAGTGTATAGAAAATTTCAGCTCAAATGAGCGCTTTAAAATGTGAGAAAAATACCTTTTCAAGTTTTAACACGCCAAAATGGTCGCTAAGTCGCCAAAAATGATGCCAACGTGGCTGTATTTGTAATTCTTTGAATAATTAGTTTTAATCAATTAATTTTTAATAATTATAATTAATTGTATTGTCATCCAAAATAAGCGTGTACATAAAATTTCAGCTCAATTGAGTGCTTTGAAATGCATTTTATTAACGATTGAAAATGCGTACAAGATAAATATAGAGAGAGAGTGAGCTAATAGAGAGAGAGAGAGAGAAGGAATTGAAAAAGAGAGAGAGAAATCTAAAAACACATCTTTTATATTGACTTAACATGATAATTCAGGAAAAGGGTTCATGATTGACGATTCAGAAGGAGAAAAAAAAATCAGACTTTATAATAAACATCAGACAAATGAGTCACATTTTTTTTTTATTTCTGGGGAGTAGCAATGAATGTTGCGCAAGCTCTCATTTCGGAAGTGGAAGCTCTGCATATAAATTTTCTAAAAATTAAATTCTTATAAAATTTTGATGAGAAAAAAATGTCAAAATATAATTCAGACAAAAATTAAATCCCGGGATTAGCTATTTTAATCCCGGGCCTGCAAACTCTAGTTAATTATTAATGCGCTATAACTGAACTACAGAAAGTTATAAGCTAGTTTCTTCGAACATAAAAGCTAATATATAAGGGAAATCTGGTACCCTTCAAAAAGATCCAAATTTTCGCCACATCTCTTTTTAAAATTTTGAAAGATTTTAATGGCTGTCTTGACTCGATGTGCTTATTTATATCACTTACTTATGCACAAACAGAAAAAAGTGAATTTTTTTCTAAAGTATATTAATTACCTTTTGTACCTTACTTTTTTTGTTTCCTCCTTTGTTTCTTCAAAATGTTAAGTATTTCGATTCATGTTTAAATTTGCTTGCAATTTCCAGTCATACAAACATTTTTATTTGGCTTACTTTCCTTTTTTATATACCGTATTTACCCGAATCTAAGCCACACTGTTATTTCAGTGTTAATGCTGCTGAAAATCAGATGCGGCTTAGAATTGAAGGCAAAACGTGTGTTGGGTGAGGGAAATTGAGTTTCCATCTGTTTTCAAAAGAAAAAATGTAACCATCCATTTTAGCCACTAGCATGAATGACTTATTCCATTCCGAAGTTTATCTCCAGTATTTAGCCTATCTTAAACATCGGAGTCTGCCCATATTTAGAATTTTTTTTTTTGTATACGTTTTCTTTTAATTACCTAAACATTAAAGTGAGATATCGGTAATAGCATCAAGACGAGTTTATTATGACGCAAATATGAAAAGGGAGGTAATTTTATATGTATAGAAAAAAATTGGAAACAGAGTAAATTTGCAAATATGACACGGATGATGCAAATATATGTATGTCGATGGCGTAAGCAAAATGATACAATTTTTGCTTATAAATGTTCAACAGCCTTTAACAATTTCTTTGTATTTTCCTGTGATGCATTCTTTTTTGAGAAAAATGTTGCAAGCAAATGCATTGGATGGCACTAAAGACGACGCCGGCACCAATTCCGAAGTCAGCTGTGCAATAAAAGTGATAAATCATTTTCGAACCATGATACTGGCGGTTAGAGTAGCAATAGATTCATCAATGTATTTGTAAGATTTTAATTCTAGTAAAATAAATAAATTATTGACTTTCTATTGTCTCTCATCACATTTTTTTAAAAACTTCTTAAGTATCGAATATTGATAAACCATTTCCATAATTTATTTTTTCTCAAAAATGATTGACTCGACTTAGATTCGAGTAAATACGTTATTTTGGTGAATCAAAATAACTAGTACAAAAGACTTAACTTGCTGTGGGTTCTTAAGCGTGTTTCCCGTTTACGAATCTCTTAGGTTTCTGGAAGACGTTGTTTGGTTTGAGAACCTCGTCTTTTGAAGGTACTGTAATATGTGCACATTGGCATTACTATTTCAACAGATGTGAAGAGTTTGGATTAATTGAGTAAACCCGAAATGCTAATAAATGTTAGTAGAACCCTGAATGTGAAAATTATGTGGGAAGTTGTTATTAATTCAACAGAGATATTGGCTTAGGAAAAGGTCCTATGTAAACGACTTGAAGATAATATTGCATCTTCCAAGGCTAATAGCGTGGCGGTTTCAATTGAAGACAAAATTTGTTTATTCTTGAGATTCAATTAGGCAAATCATTCTACACGTATAGGCATTTTCGATACTTTGATTAAGTAGAGAAATAAACACATATTAAAACTTTTATCATGTTTGTATTTAATACTGATTTAATGTCTGAGTTCTAATTTGCTATAGAATCATTTTTTGAAAGTAGACATGAACAGGAGTTAAATTTTTTTTTCAATGCTGGTAAAATGTCACTAGTTGCTGTTTTTATCTATATTTATTATTAGTTATCTCTATTTTCTAAAGATTTAACTTAAAGAAAAATTTAAAACTTATTGATAAAATAAATGTCTAAATAATTCAGTAAAATGCAAGGTGACCATAGGGACCCTTAGGGAGGTGAGTCTTTTTTTAATAGATTGTGTCCTTCCTTGAAAACTGTTCTCCTACTTGTCCTCCTTTTCAATATTTTAAAATTGATCTGTTAATCTCTGTATTCAAAGATTAAACATACATGTTTCCAATGTGTCGAAAAAGGTCTGAAACAAATATTGTAGGAAATAACAGTTTTCAATGGTGTTTTTTGACTTCCTCTCAAGTAAATTGGACAGATATAGAAAAAACTGCGTTGAGTTTTTATTGAAAGGAATGCCTGGTATTAAAACTTATGAATATTGTTTGTTTGTTGTCTGTACGCGTCTATGACTAACCCCTTGGGGACTCTTCTGGGGCAATAATTTTACCAACCAACTTTCACTGAAAGATGAAAATGTGATTATGCAAATTAAGTATATTATATAAATTCTGTATTCTCGCGAGTTTTGAGAGTTAGTTGGTAAGTGGAGGATCCTGAATTTATTAAGTGCAAATCTAAGTTTATAAAAATATAAATTGAAGAATTCCAAGAGAGGATCACTTTGAGGTGATCGAATCCAGTTAAAGATTACCGTTCCAGGCCTCAACCGTAGGACTTCACAAGAATACAGATATCGTGATCCTTATTTAAATAGGATTTTAGCTTATTAGTGCGCGACGTAGTTGATATTGAGCTTGTATAAGTTATCGTGGAATCAATTGAGGGTCCGTAATATTATCCCCAAGCTAACGGGTCTCACCTTCGCGCTCAAATTTCTTAATCGGATTATTATTATGCTTGCTTGATATTTTGTGTCAATAAAATAATTAGAGTGAATCATGTCGAGTGATTATTCAGTTCTCCCCACACATCTAGCCGGGTCCGAGGGTAGACAAGGGGGATCAAATGGAAGTAGGAACCGACAAGCATTACATAGTGAGTGAGTGAATATTAACGTCACACACAGTTCAGCTACTCGAAGGCTTTTGGCGACGAATCTCGCGATATATTATAAGTTTGAATGTATATATTTAAATTCTGACAAATTAGAACAATTGGAAATTCAATATGCTGAAATTGATAAAAGATGGGTGGAAATATTTAACCATTTCAGAAATGAACACATTCCAAATGAAAATTTAGTTATTCTTGTTAAATTTACTTTGCGCTGCCCTGGGAACTAATGCAGCAGTTGAAAAGAGTTTTTTCAAATGGTAATGATTTTTGGACAAGTGATAAATCAAGATTGAATGTTGATATTTTAGCTGTAGTACTTACCGAAAAATTCATTATAAAGAATATTTTTTGCTCCAAGATTTCCTATATATTACAAAATGATATATTGGCAAAAAAAAAAAAATCCTTCAATAGAACAATACTCGATTAAGTAAATAATTAAAAGGAATGTAAGAGTAATTAACGCATTTTTGTTTGGATTAACAAAATGTTTTATATGTTTTTACGTTGTAATTTTTCTTAAAATTTTCGTAACCCTTTTCATCGTAAAAAATTGGTCACCTTATACAATGGAATAATGTCATAATTCATAATATCTATTTTTACTACCGTATAAATGTAAAATTTTCAGAGCCATTTAATTGAAAGCTGCGATATATAACAGAGATTAAAATATTTTTAGTACATTTAGTTGGAAATCGTTATTATTTGGTTTATAATTCTAAGTAAAAAACGAGAGAAAAATTAACTTAAAATAAAAAAAATGGTATACTAAAATGGTTTGTAAGTAAAAAAAAATTTTAAAAAACCGAATTTTTAGCAAGTTTTTTCTAAATTTTATAAATTTTAGTCTACATTATATTGAAAATCTTACGCCAGTGCTTCTCAAACTCTTTCAATATTTGCGACCCAATACTCAACCATAATTTTCATCGCCCCCCCCCATACAAATAACAATCCATTGAATTCTATTGTAATATATTTTGACTCTAAAGCTACATACAATACGATTTTAACCTCCGGCGCATATAAACGTCTCGTTCAGCCAAAGCGTTAATTGTCCCTTATACGTATATATACGCCTTCCAAAGTACGATCTCTTATTTGCACTGCTATCCATAAAATTATTCCTAAGGCTTTGGAAAATAATAAATGGACCTTGACAGTGATTGCGAAGGATTTGCTTATTTTTCCTTTTCTTCCCTCCAATACATTACATGCGATCGCCTACATGGAAATCGGTGACATTGGGGAACTTCAATTTTAATCGGCAGTTAAAGGATTAATTATAAACCTAGTGTAGAATTCTCATTTCAGGCCCTGGGCACCGAGTATCTACAGGTCCTCTTTTCACTGGAGGATCAAAATTATATTACCAGAAGATCTGGTTAAGTCCAGCTTATCCGGGACCTTCCGGGCCTCAGAACCCTGGGTGCCCGCCCCAAGCATCCAATGGATAAACCGACACTATATAAACCGTACAAATTATCAAGATAAAAGTTAATTGTTGCATATAATTTTATGTGTGACAAGCCCATGGGGTCACAGGTAATAACTAAACTTGTTTTTAACTTATTATTGTTAACTTAAATATAAAATACATTGTGCAGTAATAAATTTATAAGTGTATTATATAAGTGCAAATGTTAATTTTATTTTTTATTATGTCAGAATGTGTGTGTTTTGTTTGTTTACTTTCATTAAGTTAATAATTCTGTAAAAAATCTTTTGTTTTTGGTTTTTGTATATGCTTGCCTCCCCCTTGTAGAATTATCACCACCCCTTGGGGGTCGCGTCCCACAGTTTGAGAAGCGCTGTCTTACGCATATTTCTGAAAAATTTTATTCTTTTGTATTCAAATTTTGAAATAATTCGTGTAAAAGTAGAGATAATCTAAGAATTAAATTCAGCATCCATTTTAATAAAATAACAACATACGTGTAAAACTTTCAATTTGTCAAACCAATTTCATCATTTCTGAGATTTTTTTTTTGAACCTTCAGTTATGAGACATGTTCGCTTAATTATTTTGTTTCATGTAGACCATAGGTTCTCAACGTGGGCGATAACGCCCCCTTGTGGGTGTTTGAGGCTTTCAGGGGGGCAGTAAAAGACCCAGATAAAATAAGGGGGCTTTGAGATGGCACAGAGGGGCTTGGGCAAATGAACCAAAAAAAGACTAAAAAAACACGCTGATTATGTACTAACAAAAGTAAACTTTAAAAATGTTTACCTTGTGTTGATTGTATGTATTTAAATCCTTTCTATATCACATGTACGAAAATTCACCTATTTCGGTAGTTCGGGAAGTGGATGAAAAACAAAAAGATAACGTTACATTCAGACCTACATTAAAATTTGAAATTAAATTGAATGATATAGTGCATTTTAATTTCTGTAGTGCACGTGTTGTCTTTGTCTGTGAGCAGTAGGAAGCATGTTTCGTCCACTGCATTTCAATGTGTATATTACCCAAGAAACATAATTAAATATGTTAACCAGGAATTAACGTACGATTCTTTAAAGGCTGAAACTGTCAATTTATATTTATTTTGAAAGCAAAAGTTTATTTTCTGAGTTACTTCGTATCATCAAAACCCCTGCCTGTCTTTATAACAGGTAAGCTAAAACTTTTTTTTATTCCACTCTTTTAAATGAAGAAGAAATTCAGTAGCATTTCAATTCCAACACTATCCTACCTGTGGCTAAAACATATAATATTACACATTTAAATATATTTGTGGCAATAGCTATTTCAGATTCGCAAGTAAAAAAAAAAAAAAATGGGGCTTTAGAAAAAAATGAAATTAAAAAATACATTTTTTGTAATAGGATATTTTTTTAAAACTTAACTCTTGTTTTCACCATGTGTTATGTACACTCTTATTTCTCTAGAATGCGAGGGGCGGTATCGAAACATTCACTAGAAAAGGGGGCGGTATCGAAATATTTACTAGAAAAGGGGGCGCCAGTTCAAAAAAGGTTGGAAACCTGTGATGTAGACGATTAAAAATATTATATTACATCTGATATGCAGAAACACCATCTAGCGTATATTCTATTATGACAAGTCAGTTAGAAATTTACAGACGAAAGACGTGAAAAAGCTCGAATATATTCAGTGTTTAAATTCTCTCTCGAAAAGATAGAATGTGATAATCAAAATTACACAATATACTCATATAGTGGATCATTACTTCTTTAGTCTACGCAGCTATAATTTTTAAAAATTTATTTCGCTTTTTCTTTTTTTTAAAAAAAATTGTCTTTGATCTGTTGGGATTGGGAGACTACGTCTGTGTTTCTCAATGACTCAGTCTAGACGGAAATCTTCAAACAGGCCCGCTCGGAACATTTTCAAATTCAATTGCTTTGAACACACAAGACGCTTTGATTTTTTATATGTAAAAAAGAGATTAAAATCATTATATACCTTTATTAATTCTTAAACGTAAACTCATTTAGTCAACACATTGTCGGAAAGAGTAAATATTTAAGTTTTAGTGTACTGCATCTTATTCTGTAAAAAATATTTATAAATAAAAAAATTAGTTGAATGTGACGTAGTACGCTTCTTCATGGTGCAACTGTTTCTAATTTAATTGGTGGAGCTGTTAGTCTTAAAATTGTTGGGATGTAATGATGAGAATGGGGTGCTTATTCAGATGTTGTCCTCGTCGCTTTACCGTTGTTCAATTATATAGACCATTTGCCAAAGGTCCTTGTATTGCTCCAGTGTGGCAGTATAATATTAGTGTGCATTTTTTTCACGGTAATTTTGGAAGATGCAGAATCTCCTACATTTGATGTCATTCTCTTTTTTTTTTTAAGAATAATATTTACATGTACATATTATGTTTTTATATTATACTCTGAATAAATCATCTCTACTTTTCTCACTTAAACGAATGTTTTTCATTAAATGAAACATAAATAAAATTTAAAAATATGGAAAATACCTTTATAGTTATTATAATTGACCAACCGGTGTTTATTAAATGTATTTCGAAAAAATTTCTGTTCTGTTTCTTTGGAAAATGCATGTGAGCCGACCTGCTATAATTATATGGTCGTGAAAACGAGGTTTATGTTGTCGGACCATTCATTTATGTCCTGATTCCTTCACAGACATGAAAACATCAGGCAGAGTAACGAGGTCTGATGTACATTAAATGGAACTGGACAACGAAATTCTGTTATAGAGAGGCATTTAGGTTATGAAGGTGAGCTAACAGCTCAGAAGTCATACTTTTAACTAGTTTGAAAAATACCAGATGTTCGTTATCAATAGTCCTAGCACAAATGTAAAGAGAAAGAGGTAATTTAGAGCAGGCCAAACAATCGATCAATCTAAAAGACAACAGTGCTATTGAAATATTGATGAGAGAAGGATATTATGGAATACAATTTACATTTCTAATAACTTTGCCGGTTTTTGATAAAAAATCTCCAAAACCCTGAATACATACTATAAATATTTGCTATGAGAGAGAGAGAGAATTATCACTTGTAAAAAAAACTATTTATTGTGTTGTTATAAAAATGTATTTATAAAAATGCTACACTTGTACACATTTGTGCTTTGTACTACATTTTTACTCTAACTTTGCATTTTGGAATGGAACTGGTAAAAAATTATAACAACTGATGTCGAGCACCACGCTTTTACCACAATAACATTAATTTTCTCGTTGATTATTTTATTCTTATGTTTAGAATTATTTTTTACATTTTAGTTCGATTAACCGTAAAAACGTGTTTTTTAGTATTTTTAAACTATAATTTATTTTTCATTTTTTAGTTCAATCTACAATAAAAGCGTGTTTTTTTAAAGTTTTTTTTAAAACTATCATTTATTCATTGATGAAGTAATCTTAAATGTAACATTTCTTAGAATCTAGAATACCCATTGGTATCCTATCGATGCGTCGATACGGCCTAGTTTGCAAAATGTAGGATTAGCCAAATGAAGGAAATCTGGAAGAGCTAAGTTTGAAATATTTCATGCGGTAGAAGGTGTAAAGTCAATGATATGTTTCACAAAAAAGAGCTCAGTATTCACTCTGAAACTTGCATCAGCATTATACATAAAAGTACACGTTTTGAGTCGAAGAGTTTGAGAGAAATTATTTAATCCGGTGACCTCTGAATCAATTCTCAGTTGTTTTGGTAAAATGAAGCAATGCGAATGTTTCATTCAACAGATCCAACACGAGAATTTGAGCAATTTTAGGACATAAATTTTTTTTTCACATGCTCGAGTCTTTTATTTACATTTTCAGAAAAACTGTGTGCAATTGTTTTTATTATAGTAAGAAATTACTGACGCACCCTTCCCTTTTTCACACAAAGAACACTTTTTGTTTGTTTGTTGTATCTGTATTAACCATGACTTTTTCGCTTCAAGGTTGTACCTTAATATTTTAGTCACCATATCTAAAAATCGTTATTCCTGATAATCGTGATCAGAACAATAGAACGAAATTATTAAATTACTGTATTGTCATGTTTCTTGACAAGTGAGCCAAATTTCGAATTAATCTGACCTTTTAAAGTGGGTAAAAATCGAGTTTAAAGATTCCGTTACATACAAGTGAAACTTATAAAAGCGTGTTAAAACCATGTTTTCTATGCGCTGAACGCTTGCAGGAACAAGACAATGATGCTTTTGAAGGAAAATAAGCCATTCAAATGTGTCAATGTGCGTCAAAACCATTCTTTCTTCAGCCATCTCCTTGGCAATACTTTAGATATGATAGAGTCTGTGTCTAGCTTTGATAGAACTGTGTGTGATACAACTGGCTTTTCAGCAAAAAAAAAGTCTGAGCTGAAAGACTTCTAGATCTTGCCGTAATGCTAGCAATCGCATATCCAAATCTATATTTTCATGCCGTTTTTCAATATCGTTTTAGACAAAGGCCGACCCTATTGATAGGTTACATTTTGTTCTGTAATTCAATTTATGCAATCGCATGAGAAGCGCATGAAGCTGACAGATCTGTCGTATCGGTTACATGTCCTAGCAAGTCATCAGTGTCGGGTACTTGTTCTGCTACAGCTCCTTGGATTTTGAGCAGCACAAGCCTCTGAAGAGCTAACATATGATGACCTTGGCGTAGATTATGTCATCTTCGAAGAAACTTTTACAAACTTCAGCTCCTTCATTTTTCTCAGTACAGCTCCTTTATTTTTTCTGATCCTTTCCTCCTTTGCTTCCTCCTTGGTGAGAAAGTCGGTATATCTTGAAGGAAAGGCTTTCGACTTACTCCACTAAGAATTTTGTCACGTTGCTTAAAATACTTCCTTCTGGCTGATGTGGAATCACCAAAAAGCGAATTGTTTGCTTCATATGTTATCATTACTTTATAGTTTTCTGGTCTAATGAGACAATGTCCTAACACTGCAAAGAGGGTTAGCCAGCTCGGTCGTTCCTCTGCCACCTACCCCTTCTGTGCCTCCCTGAGCTTCCCCGCCTATTCTAGGCTATACCACTATTCGTTTAGTGTGCCTGATTCCAAATCATGGAAATCACATTTTGTGATACTTCCATGGAATGTACAACTACAATTTGAGTTGGACCCATTTCTGAGTAACCAAAAATTTTGCAGATTTCTGATTTGAGTTAATAATTTCACCAAACTAGCTGATACAACACACTCAGAGCAAGATGATCATTTCTTTTCACTTTTTATCGTTAAGTACGTTGACAACTCATATTCATTCAACGTCGCTCCAACATCATTTCTGACGTTAGCATCAAAATTTGTGTACTTCCACAATTTTCACGTTTGAAAATTTGTATTTCTATCATTTACTTTTCATTTGGCTAAAAGAAATTCCAATGATGATGCATTTGGACAACAGAAAACTTACAATATATATCTTTTAATGTTTTTAGCAGTGCATTTGGTTGTGTGCACGTATAAATTATACAGGAAAAATGTCATACACAATTTCCATTCATTTTTATTATCCATAATTTATTTATGTCGTACAAAGATTCATAAAATTATACTTATAAAAAAGAATAACAAAGATTCATAAATTATTTTTAACATTCATTCTATCAACTTTTTCAGAAATGTTAAAGTTTCGAAAATTATTGTGCAAAGAATCTTAAATCCATCATTTTTTAAAATTATAAGTTTACATAAATATTTCATTTAGTTTTAATTATATAAAATGAATTGTGTTTGTTTTAAAGTATGTTTAATGTATTTAAATATGTTTTTAATATTTACACAAAAAATCCAACGAAATAATAACATATTACCATTGGTTAGTTTTTTAAAAATAGTTTAAAACACAGTTTTTTTTTAAAAAAAGAAACAAGCTATTGACTGAGCAAAAAAAATTTAAATCGCAAGCGAATTGCTAAGACATTTTAGAGACGAAATGTATTAGTCGGTTATGAATTATATCTCGTCATATATTGCTTAAATCTACGTAAATAATGGAAATTCAAAATTTAGTTTTTTTTGTGAAACAATTATTTAAGTTTACCTTAACTCCACCCCTAAAAAATGTCATTCTGTAAGATTCGTTATTGAGTTATTCCTGTTTTCGTTTTCTTCGTAAACGATAGATTCGCTATATTCTTCTGCAGTTTCATAAATTTCAGTTTCGTTGGTTTCAGAGCTATCTGATGAACTATTTTGTCCCATTTCCTCTAATTCCATGTCCTCTCGAATTATTTCGAGCAGCAATTTGTTAGACGTAGAAGGAGAAATGAAGTTGTGCAGGTTATTTTTAAAATTTCGAACCCATGTTTCTGCATCTTGTATGTCAGCGAGATCTTCCTCCTTCTCCGTTTTTATATCTCGTGTCGAATATCTCATTCGCTCCTCCATAAATTTCTTCAGCTTTTTTGGCTCCAGAGCCCTTGTTACTGCCAAGAAATAACGACAAGCATTCTGGTAATCTTGATTTTTAAAGTAATACTTTCCAAGATGGTGAAAAGCTCTTATCCGAGGATGAATGAGCTCACTCTCTTGAGAAACCTTTAACTCTTTCAGAAGGTACTCTAAATGCAGCGAATCGTTCTCTTTAATTTCATAAGCAAGACTCAGCAGATGAAAAATATCGGCCTTCAGTTTCATTACCTGTTCTTTTGGAATATCAGGTTGTGATTCCATCTGTTTGAGAAGATTCTGGCTTTCTGTAATACATTGGTTAGCTAATCCACCACGTAGATAATACTGGCATCGATTTTTCATTGATACTATATATTGAATTACTGTTCCCCTTTTCACGAATCTCTGTCTTATGGTTGGCCAGTCCTTCCTAGTATTAAGAGGGGTCTCCATAGCCCAGAATCTTTCGGTGTTTTGGATAACATTTAAACTATCCTTGCAAAGACGATGAGCACATTTTACATCTTCATCTGAAAGAAGTTCTTCTAGAATCTTCTTGTCCTTCGAAAAACGTTCAAATATAAACATCTTACTTTGAGATTTCCGTTCAAACCGAGGGCCACCCTCTCTGACCCTACGTACTAAGTCAATATCCTTTTTAGTAATCAATCCACCTTTCTCTTTCATTGAATTGTCTATAGCTTGTTCACACAACTGCTGACCTAGCCTTAGTTTCTCAATACCAGGTCTTAACCTCCTGCCAGTGAAATAAGTTATGTAGGCTCCTTCAAAGTCTCCCTTTAAGTATTGAGATAACCCTTTCAGATCATAAGCTTCTGAGTATTCCGGCCACAATTTCAAAGCTTCATTTGCATCTTCTTTGGCTTTATCAAATTGTCGCAGATAGATGTGAACTTTGGCCCTGGCTAAAAATGCTCTGATATTAGTGGGATCTAAATTCAAGGCCTCATCTAATTTTTCAATAGCTTTTTCATACATGCCTTTGTGATAATATTTGCAGCCCTCTGAAAAGTACAGAGAAAAAGGAAACTTGGGCACGTAGACTGGTTTCATGAGGGATTCCAGAAACGCGTCTAGATCCATATCAGATTCGTTTGTTTTTAGCATTGCTGGCAATCTGGGAGAGATGTAAATAACTCATGTTAAGCAAATTTTTAAAGTTAAAAAAGAAGTACAATCACAATTTTACAGATTCTAAATATAGCTATGCATGAGTTAGTGCCATGAAAATTGATTCGAATTGCAACAATCCTGTGTATCTTTATTTATGACTATTTTTTTTTTACTTCTATTTCTATTAATGCAAAATTTTTTGTTATTAAGGTGTTATCCCGTCGACTAATTTCTTGAAATCAAAAGACGTCGCCAGATGCCGCATTATACAGCCATTATTGGAAACCATTCCTGTTCACGTTCGAACTCAACAATAATAATGACGATAGAATTAGCTAACTTTTTTTTAATCGGCGACTTTTTTTTTAGGTTAATAGTATAATACAGTCGACTCTCGATAATTCGAAGTTGAAGGGACCAATAAAAAACCTCGAATTATCAAGAGGGTAAAAGAAAAAACTTCTGAACTTCTTTCTAACACATTTAAATTTTACACTATGTAATAAAACAACAATTGTACATATGTATAAAATTACTTTAGAATATTTTTTAAAAAGTACATATTATACAGTATAAATGTTATACAGAAGTTAAAAGTAATGTATTAAAATAATACATTTGTGTAGCAATTCTCTTCCTGCCCCACCAAATCTATTCCCTTTCTCATTGGAAATGAAATCATTTCGCACCCGGTTCCGCCAGACACTGTCCCCAACACCATTGGTTCTTTAAGGCAGGGTCCAGTGCCACATGCTATAATTTACACAGATGAGTCATAAATAGTTATGTCAGTCCAATGCAAAAAACACTATCCTGCATATCACAATAGTGGACACATGAGTAGCAAGGCCCCGTGTTAAATGAAAGATATGGACGACTGACAACAGGTGGGGCCAGAACTGTCTACATGAAGAAAAGCAATAAAAGTGTATTTTAGCCTGAAGAACTGGGAAACACAAAGAAGGGTAGCAGACAGGTGGTCATCAAAGGTGCTACGTTACAGGGGAAATACGCAGAGACAATACAACACAAAATATGTAAGCTCCAACCTGTTTGCAATAGGACTCTAGATAGTAAGTGTTCGAATTGTCAAGAGTTTTATAAGATAACTTCGAATTATTGCGTGTTGCAGTCTGGCCAACTACAGATCTTACTTCGAAATATTGAGTATACCAAAACGTATTGTTTTAGTTCGAAATATCGAGAGTTTTTCTAGAGGCTGAGCATATACTTCGAATTAGCGAGAGATTGGTATTTTCGAACGTTCGAATTAGCGAGAGTCGACTGTGCGTAAATAACAATTTTTCTTTGTTAGAAGTAGTAGTAAGAGAAGAAAACATTCTAACCCTTGATCTTTAAGAAAATAAAAATTTGTTAATATATTTCAATACTTCTTATACCATTTCGAATGCGCAAAAACTACAAAACACTATTTTTTAATGAAACAAACATAATATTATAGTTCTAATACACCATTCTAAAATGATTGCTGAACGAATATAACATGCTTCATAGTTTGTCAATGACTTTGATAGAGCAATTATTACTGTTTTAAATGCCGTCTAAAAATCAAGACATGCTAAAAAAGTTCTTCAATTTCAAAGGACTGTAAATAAAACAAAACTATATGTATTTTTAACAGCTGCGGTGATTTATTTATTTAATGTGTGCAACAATAAAAAAAAATACAACAGTCTTATTACAGTGCTACTTACTCTGAGAATCATTCGATTAGCAATTAAAAGCATGACAAATGGGAATTAAAGAAAAAATTATTTAAAAAAATTCAAGCTACAAAATCCCATAGCATTTGATGGTAAAATAAAAATCAAATTGAATAGATTCAACTGCAACAAAATATTCAAATAAATAAAAGAGTGGTCCAAAAAAAATTTAAGATGCATACACGGCAATATGGGTTGCATCCTTACTAAAAATTAACTACTTCAAGTCGAAAAGTCGGTAGTTACGTACTATCGTAACTAAGCCAATGTTCAAAATAACTCGCCGAGTTGGCAACCCCGCTTTTGCATATGTCGTACGCACTGAATTAGCAACCATGTGCTTCGTTTCATACTGCCAATACGGTTTAGATAACACGTAAGTACCCGCTACTCGTTTTTGATGTTTTGAAATCGTGCCAAATAGATCTTTGGCTGTCAGTCTAATGCTATCGTTTTGTAATGTAATCGCCCTAACTTGGCAAAATTTTACAGCTATTTCGCGGAAAAATCCCTAATGTACCGATATCAAACAAGTACCTTAAAACTATTTTACATCTAACAATTTTTTTTTAATTTAAAGAAATTTAAATAAAATCGAAAAAAACTCATCTTGCTCAGATTTAACATAAACTTTACATATTAAATCTTAAAAATGAACTTAAGAAAACAAATGGACTTTTTAAATTTAACAGCTTTCATAGAAGGAAAAAAAAATCTTACTTTCGGATTTTTTACTCACTGTTTAGTTTTAGTTCAAAAATCGATAAAAAACTGCAATTTCAGCTTAGAAATAAGACAACATTATCTTTTATGTTGATCATACAGAGGTTGCCATTAGATGCAACATAATTTTGAAATTGTTATTAGATTCCACACGAAAGCAAAAAGCTTAGGAAAGGCTTTTTGATTTTCTGCCAGGAAAAAAAATCTTGCATTTTTTTTTAACTAAGAGAATTAGTTTTTCTAATAAATTTAAGAAGTTTGGATCCTAGTTTAGGCCCCTCATTTGGCGAGATTTTCACATCAAGTAGGCAACCCTGCGAACGGGAAGGAAAATGTAACCTTCCTCGGACTGGTTTTTCAACCGGTTTTCGAACAACGGCCAGTATATTCACGGAAGTCAGTTTGCAATTCAAATAATTTTTTGATGACAAAAAAATCAAGGGGTTAAACTGGGACTTTACCATGTGAGGAAATAAGTATAGATAGAAGAGAAAATACTCACACATTGGTGGAAAAGGATTCAGTTTAAAACATGTCACAGAAAAAGTACGTGTTTGTCGTATGGTAAACAACTCAACTCATCCTTACGCTTATTGTTCTGTTATTGTTTGTTATACTGTTGCTTATGCTTTCGTCTTGAGCTACTTAAACTATCACAGCTTTCGTTGATTCCTATAAGTTTCACACATATTCCGCCTTCAATTAACTAAGAATCTTATATGGGTTAAAGTGTAGTATATAACCCTTGGCGATGTCAATTACTTTTGGCGACCAAAATCGATTGCCAAGCTACTTCACTTAGCGAAAGGTATCCGCGGAAGCCAGAATGAATTCGAAATCTCAACATAATATCTATAAAAATCGCCAAATCTCAAGAAAAATCGTCAAATCCAAAGCCCTCCCCCCTATACTACACTTGAGCCCTTATACGAATTGCAACAATATATGAATTTTAATTATTTTTTAGAGCTATAATAATTCAATCGCTATAATAATCGATACCGCTGTAAAATTCGAAAAAGTTACAGTAGAAATAATTCTATCACGCATCGAACTCTGGTTGATTATTTTGGTTATTTTTTTCACTAGAGTTAATAAATGAGATTTTATTAAATTCAATTTTCAGGTCATAACTCTACATATTCTACTTTTTTGTTTTCCACTGATTCATAATTCATTAAAATATATTCTTTCTTCAACCATTTATTTTCATCGTATTCCATATAAGCTTAGTTTCTGGTAGATTTATCTCCGAAGACGTTATTTATTATAACTTTTGCAGAATTTCTTTATAGTGTTGTCACTATCCACTGAATGTTTGGGCTTTAAATAAATTTGACGAAATTCTTCAAGTCTTACGTTTTACAAGAATCCCCCAAAGTGAAATTTCAATTATGGTATTCCTGTCACGTAAGGTTTCCCTTTGCCATAACTATGTAAGTCACTTTTCATACCACCGTTTTTTTTTTTTATATTTTTCTTTTCTAAGTCATTTTTCAACCAGTCGGCTTAAACTTTCTTCGGAATTCTGATATTTTCAGACAACGTGTGCTAATAATTTTTGCTTTTCTTTGGATTACTTTCATCATCATATATAGCAGAGGTACCCCAACCTTTCTGCCTCATAGACCCCTTGCCAGGTTTTTCAGTTTTGGGTAGACCCCTGCTTACCTGCTATTGAATTTTTGCAAATTCATCAACTTAAATGTGACTTTGACAGCTGGTCTAGAGCTACTCACTTTAAAAGGTTTCAATTTTTAACTGTAGTGAAGTACAGTGTTTAAAACTTAAGAAACAATATTTTAATTAATTAGATCAAAATGTAATCAATGCATAAAATAACTGTTACATAAATTAACTGAGCAACAAACAAATGCTTTTAGAGGGAGGAATGAATCCGCGGGGATTCAATAATAAATTTTCAACATTTCGTATCAGTCTTGTCAGATTTAACCCTAAATATCTCCTCGGTTAATAGTGTCTAGTCTTTTCTTCCTTCTTTTTTTGTTTTGGAGTTTGGCAAACGGTGCTGAAACTCCTACATTGGAAAAGCAATTACAAACTTTCTCAAGATATTCCATAATTTGGGATAAATAACAGGTTAAATCTAAAATTACTGACTCTTATTAAATCTAAAATTACTGACATCCGTTTCTGAATCAGATCTTCGTTTTAAGATCTTTGTTAGTGCCTAATTCTTGTAATTTGACATTTCTTTTTCAATGTGACCATATGAATCGATTGCTTACTGTGATATATATATATTCCTGCCTTTATCCTGACAGATTTTCGGTGGTGACAATTAAGAAACTGGGAAAATTCGCGGCGTCCAATATTACATTCCTTTAGCTTAATTCTTACAAGAAACGCTGAAATGAGGACCTTGTTATAAAAAATTTATGTTGTCTCCTTGCAACTGCAAATTAACCTCATTACATTTAGTAAATAAATCTGTTAAATAGGTACGTTTGGTTTCCATTTGATTGAATTTCCTATTAAAATTAAAGTCAAGATCTGGTTTAATGAGAGTCACAGTCGTAGACCCCCGTTTACACCTCATGGACCCCTAAATTGTTATTATTATTATTATTATTTTTGCTAACGTGGATCTCTTGGAGGTCATAGATCCCTCTGGGAATCACTGATCTATAGTATTAGTGGCCTTATTTCGGATTCCTTAAAACGTTGCTACATTTTCATGTATGAAATAAATGTGTCATATAAATATATATATAATTCAATTATCGCTCTCTTTACAATAAAACAATGAAAAATCAGTAATCAATCTACAATTAAAAGAAGTAATTATGTAACGCCAAATGATAGTAAATAGATGTAAGCAAATCATAGTATGACCATGGGAGTAGTCGGATAGTATTCCATATAATCTACCCAGTCAATTAATATAGAAGTGATGGTAATTAACAGAGTAATGCACTCATACTCAGAATTTGGAACTAAAGTTAGGTAAGTGAAAAAATTCCACAATGAAGAAGTGCAAAGGACACAGAAATGTATGTACCTAAGAGTGTACATGTTTGCCATTACTGGCTACAATCTCTTGCCAACTCTCACATTGATTAAAGTTCTGAAGTCTGGAGCAAAAAAGTCTCGGCATCGAAGATTTTTCAACTGAAAGAGTTGGTCAATGCACGATACACAGGTAATCGTCAGTAGACTTTAAGTAGGAGAATAGGCTGGATGGGTTAAAGCCTAACAACCATATCTCATTATTTTTTTTTGCGGATGATACTTGGGTCGTTCAATTATCATGATCGATAGCAATACTGGTCTCTTTGCAACCAATGTGAGTCCGAGTCTACTTGTTAGAATGCATTAGAAGGGGACTTTAAGGATTTGGTTAGGTGTCAAGAATTCCCAATGTTTTATTATTCACTTATCATACCACACTCAAGATTAAGCTCTGTTTTCGAAGTAAGTGAAAGCAGGCGGTTCAGAATATGAAAACCTTGGCAACATTTTACTTAACTCACCTCTCTTCTTCCGTCACTTATGGAAAGCAAGGAAACACCGGTAAGAATTCACCGCCATTTAATTTACAGCATACATTCAAAATGGTGCAGTACTATTCCCAGTGAATACCGAAGTTTTTTAGTGGACCTTAAGTCAATCGAAAGGTTAACAGTGGTGTATCTGTTTGCTTAGGAAATTAATATGATAAAATATTTTGAAAGTGTATACATTTTATATTAAATCTAATTAACTATTACAGAAGAAAGGGCGTTGTATTTTTTTCTCTTAATAAGGACTAGCAGTCCAGAGAAGATTTGGGACCTTTGATTTACTGTTGTAAGAGGATGTAGAACCAGTCGCGTAACATACACCCCCGCATTCGGGGGAGGGCAGGATTCTAAGGAGCCCAAAGCCTGAAGTTATGGTCTTTCAATCTTTTGTAAGATCCATCTTGGGCCAAAAACCTGAATTTGTAGGGGGGCCCTAATATTTTTCGTTACATCACTGTGTGGAACGCAACGATCCAGTGCTTTCTGAGGAAACCCAGAAGTTCCAACTGTTTTTCCGGTGTGTCTGATGAATGTTGAAGATATTGATATGGTATAATTCTAGTAAGGTTTAATTTGGACTATTTTTATGACTTGATCAAGAACCCCTTTTTCAACTAGTGAAAAACGCCCACATCGTGCCTGATCTTTACAGCTACTGTCTTCTTTCAGAAATTTCTGATACCATCAATGATATCTTGTCGCCCACTGCAATATTTTCATAAACGGGATGCATGGTACGATTGTAATGTTGCCATTGTTAAATTAGCACAACAAATAATTTCTTACGTGCTTTTTATCGCTTACCTTGTTACATCTTCTCAGACATTTCTGCAAAATCTGTATTATAATCAACAATGTGCATTTATATGCTGGGTATTTTCACATTTTATTATCCGATCCAGTCGTCCCAACATTATATGAGACGACAGTCCAACTTGAATTTACTTCTCCTAAAACAGATATAATTTTTGCTCATACTTTACAGTTCTAAAGGCTACTGAGTGGCGAGGATTAGGGCACGTTTTAAATATATATTGGCTCAATACTTTCACTTTGGAGTGGCGTAGACTAAGAGAGTGAATTAAAATTCAAGTTTAAACCTCGCACTTTGACAGTGACTCTAAGATCCCAAGAGTTGATCAAACATATTTCATTACCTACCAGTCTAACCAATATCGAAAACTTAATAAATAGATCAGCAAACAGATCATAATGATTAACTCGATTATTTTTATCTTCAATGTCTATATTGAATGTTATTCGAATTATGGTTGTGTAACAAGTAGTTTTTAAAAATAAATATTTTTGATACTTACCACAGTGGCGCACACAAGGGGGGGAGGGGGCCTCGAGTCCAGCCTCCCACCAAAGCCCTTGATTTTTTCTCGATTGATTATAATCCTACGCATGTAGTACGTAAAATTTCATTAAGTATTTGTTATTAATAATTAATTTTATTAATTAATGCTAATTATTCATTCAATAATTAATTTTTTACTGTTTTTTATTCCCGAAAATCGACAAAATCAAAAGAATATGTTAGGTGGCGTATTGGAGCATGATACGAGAATAGTGGACTTTCGACCCTGGACCCCCCCCCCCCTGAAAAATTTCTGTAAGCGCTACTGGTACTTACGTATTATCGCAACAATGCCAACGTTCAAAATTACTTGCTAAGTTTACAACCCTGATTTTGTACGTGTCGTACGCGCCGAATTGACAACCCTGTACTTCGTTTCATGTAATGTCGCCAATAGGTTGCGATAATGCGTATACGATATATTTTTATATAAATAAATTAAAAATATACACATAAACAAAAATGTCTGGTTTTAGAATTTCTGCTCACATCCGCCTTTTTAACAGCCTTTTATAAGCTTCACTTGTACGTTACGGAATATTTGAACTCAATTTTTACCCACTTTAAAATGTCAGATTAATACGAAATTTTGCTCACTTGTCCAGGACCGATGACAATACAATAATTTAATAATTTTGTTCTATTGTCCAGATCAGAATCTTCAGAATTAACGATTTCCTGTTTCCAGATCCCATCCCTCATCTGGCGAATAATTTCAGATCCCATTTCCAAATTTTTGCGACTAAAAGATCAAGTTACAACTCAGTTCGATAAACTATTAAAGGGTATTTTTTAGTTTTTTTAAACTATAATTTATTATTTCTTGCGTATTTTTATCAGAGTTTTATTCATCTAGCAAAACCCATTCATCAGAATCCCATTCAAAACTCAAATGACACCGTAAGCCTTTTATTTGGATGCGTCAGCTATTGTAAAGTTATGTGTGTGTGATTCATCTCCTTTGTTCAAATATATCATATCTTTGCATCTTGATGTATACCATGATTAGTGTTAAATTGTTTGTTTTGGTCAATGCTTCGTCACTTTATCTACTTCTGTGTTCACGTTGAAATACTAACGATGATGGATTTTCTAAAATTATCTGTGTCTAAAGGACTGGAGACAACATAAATGATGAGAACATTGGTTGCTTGTGAATAACTCTTTGTTGTCATTGGAAACATTTATAGCAAGTAAGACACGTCACGTATTTTTAAAGCAAAATCAAAAGAGATAATGCTATCATTCAAACAAGTATAGATATTTTATTTTAACAACCGAGTAAAAAAAAAATGTCTGATTCAATATTCATTTGTCACGTCGTCACGAGACAGCAAAAATCCTTCTTATTGATTAATTTCTATCTCTAAAGTACTCATTTGCGTGACCACATATCTAAAAGAAACTCAAACGATTTAATTTAAAATATTTGTTTGTGTTTTAGTTTTGGTAAAACGTATATTATTAAGGAAAAAAAACATAAAAATTTATTTCGGACATTTGATTTACTTGCAATTTAGAAAATATTTAAATTATGGTTCCCGTTTACTCCATTTAAATTCATGGACGCAATGGTTATCTGGGACGAGTTGGACCACTGAATTAAGAGGTTCCGCAACCGTCCAAAATTGGTAAAAGAACCTGCATGTCTTCTCCAAACTGAATAGAAGGAAATACTATTGTCCATCAAGTGGAAAGCATGTCCCGGAGGATTAACGCCGTAATTGCCTTATTGGTAGATATTATATGTAGAGAGAAAGAGAGAGAGAGATTTTTTTTTTAATAAAGAAATTCTTACTAGAAAGGATAAAATTTCCATAGTTTATTAATAGGTTATTATTATAAATTTATTATTTTTCCTAGATAGTTATAGTTACCTCTAAATTCTAATTTTGGATAAAATTACTTGTTCTCTTAGCTTTTTTTAAATTTTAATTTAATTAATTTTTTTAAATCATATATAATCTTATTGTCCCAATGATAATAGTAATATGCTTACAATTCTTAATTTATTATTTCTATTCGTTTCATACTTTTGCTAAGTGCTACTATTCAGCCATTCCTATGCTTTGAATTTGCATTTGGGTCCAGAATCTGGCAATAACTTGTTTTACTCAGATTTAGCGCGGGCTCTGTATTTTTGAATGCAACTTTTAGGTAAGTTACTTTTTTCTCATAATGGATTTAGATTTTCTATCCATTATTTTCAAAAGGTTTTTGCTCAGTATTATTAACAGAAAGGGGGAAGGCTGGCTTGCCACAAAACATTTTTTATCAAACTTTTATATAAATTATTTTATATATAAGATGTCCTAAGTCAGCAATGTTTATAATACTGTAGCATGCATATTTTTATTTTTAACTGTATTTTTTTTTTAAATTTCCAGTATCCTTTCAAAATCTATTGTCTGGTTATTTTGCAATTACAATTTTTTTTCAATTTTGATTATTGATTTTTCGTCTCTCTCTAGTAGAGAATTTTGACTATTATATATATATATATATATAACGTTAGCCGGTGGTGATCTACTTGGATTGTGGGTATATGGTTCAAAGACACATCTTCTGAATTAATGTTCATCTTTATTATTCACACACATATTAACGTAAATGGACAGCCACATTTATATTTCATAATTAACAAGGACGTACACGCACACAGACACAAGCGACATAGCGAAAGCTAGAGGCGATGATTACACGTTAAAGACAAACAGAACAAAGAACTATCGCTTTTCATACTAGGCGGTGAATGTTGCATGACTTTTTCTAACAGAAGCTATGATTGGTCAGAAACTACCACTCGATAGTTTCTGACACAATCTTACAATTCGTCTACAATTAAAAGCTCAATTATGCGAGTAAGCCAGTTAAAATAATTAAACGCGAGTCGTGAAGGAATGGACCAATAAAAAGTTACTAAAAATTATATTCGAGGGAATTATTACATACATACATATATATATATATGGGATGGGGGGTGCTAGATTGTGCTATAAATCTAATGAAACAAAGCAATTAATAGAAAGTAACAAAACAGATTTTGTCAAAAACAAGATATAGCCACAGTAATATAATAGAAAACTCTTAGTCTTAGGAACTAAGATTATAAAGGTTAAACAAAATTTTTAGACCAGCCAGCTTTCCCCCTGTATTTGCCGATACAACTGGGCTGCAAGGAAGTGGAAATAGTGTAAGAATAATTACTAAAAAATTATAAACGTAATACCAGATAAATAATACTTAAAACAATACATTAGCCAGTTTCCAATGCTAAATACCAAGTAAAAAAAATAATGTACTTACCTAACCCAGAAAACCAAAAATATAAATAAAATAAGTAAACCTTTTAGAAAACAATATAACCGCACAACAAAAGGTCAAAATGAAGAATTCCCTCCGCCTTGAAACCGTATCGTACATAAGGCAAAACTGATGAAATACTAAGAAACTAAATATCTATAATTATATCTTGACAAAAAAAAATAATAAACCCCCAAAATTTTTTAAAGAACTTATTGGAAGAAAATAACAAAGGAAAAGTTTTGCCTTGCTTTATTAGATTTTTGGCAGTTTAGTGTATGATTATTCAAGGTTTTTGTTTGAAATTGTAAATTTTTCCTGATTGTTAAAAATTGTCTTGTGTCTAGTTCTTGGGGGAAAAAATGTCTGTTTATGAAAATATTCAAGAATATTTCCCCAAATTAGAGGAGAAAAAAAATTGGCAGTTATAGAGACTGCCGATAGAAGTGAAAACTTAGAACTTTTAGTATTAAAACTTGAAATTTCATAATGTTTGAATTAAAATTATCTACATCAATCTGGTTTTCGCATCTATAGACACTTAGACACTCCGAGCAACAACTAAATGCATGTTTATATGGTTTTTTATTATTCAAATATATTACGGGCTGTACAAGATCATGACAAAATATAAGTGCAATTTAATTGAAATAACAATTAATATACAATCATATTTTTTCTGGATAGTATTTGTATTTACTTAAATTTCAATGTACTTGATTTTTAACATTATTTTAATTGTTTGCATCGTTGTTATCATTAATTTCAACAATACTTAGACTTTTTGTTCTTTCAATTATTTCATTTTGTTCTAAAAAAAGATACAATAGGCTTATGGTAACTAAAGTAAGAAAGGAAAATGTTTGATTCCAATTTATCTAAGTATCGCGTAAAAACTGCATTGATCATCGTTTTATATTTTGTAAAATGTGTATCTGAGTTTTCGATCATTGGACTATTTAAATTGTTTCATTTAGAAATTCAATTAGTGGTAGATTTTTATCATCTGCGAAGTAAATATTGAAGTCTCCACTTAAAATCATCGGTACATTATCATATTTTTCGCCAAATCTTTTTTCGAGTATTTCAGAACCTTCTTTTGTATAAATCATCAAATTTTCGAATAAAAATTGTTGTATCTGTCTCATAGATTTTCCAGGCGAAATATAAACGTCAACCATTAATATGTATTGCCCATTCTCGGAATCGCAACGAGCTATGCACAGTACATACACATTGAAGTTTTCATTAAATCCATTCAATTTCACTTATAAGATATACACAGCACTGTACGTCAGCTGTATAGCTACAGATTTTCTGCTATAAGCATGTCAGGTGACGCAAACACACGAGATTTCACCCATCCAAAAAGTGTCTCAGGCGAACAGCACACTGCGCGTGCGCCAGTCAGCATGTCGGTGACGCGAACCCATAAGATTCTCCCCTACCAAAAAGTGCCCAACGCCGCTAAAGAAGTTTTCACTTCAAAAATGTAATCAAAATCTTCCTTTTGTTTCTTATTCCTTCAAATATATTCTATGCACTAATAAATACAGTAATCTATATTTAAGGAGGTAGTTAAATTCGAAATGGCCAAAACTGAGGAGTCTCAATGGGGGGGAGGGGGCATCTAACATACGCCATTAAATTCTTCGTCCCTTTCTTTCTTGTTTAAGAATTTTAGATTATCCTAAGAAATTTTTGATAATATTATTAATTTTAATATACTTTTTACTCAATTTTCAATCAATAATTTCACCACCACTGACATTTTCCAAGTGGAGTTTCAATTTATATAATGAAGGTTTTAATAAAAAATAAAAACTTAATCATACGGCTAGACTAGAATTTCGTAAAGCCTTTTCCAAGGAGAGAAGATCCAATGATTCATTATTATGCTTTTTCCATTATTTTTTCGTCTACTCATACAATTATGAGAAACGGTTTGCATAAATACAAAGTATTTTTAAATGATGTAAAATCAAGAGTAAATTATTTCCGATAAACATTTCGACAAACTACTCGTATCTTTGGGTTACTTCAACATTGAATGGGTATTTCCGTGATAGTTTAAATTGAACCACTCTGTTGAATGCAGCCAAATGTTATGATGTATCCCACAGCTATCAGTTCATTTATTTATATATATTTATGAACAAAATTGATAAGCTGAACTATTTTTTTTAAATATAAATTACTTCATAAATAAACAAGGCCTTAATGATCTGCAACAACTACATCGTAAGGGATATATATATACAGTCGACTCTCGATAATTCGAAGCTGAAGGGACCAATGAAAAACTTCGAATCATCAAGAGGGTAGGAAAAAATTCCCAAAATACACGAAAACAAATTTCTTGTCTAACACATTTAAATTTGAAACTATGTAATAAAACCACAATTGTACATTTGTGTAAAATTATTTTAAAGTATTTTTAAAAAGTACATATTATACAGTATAAATATAATACGGAAGTTAAAAATCCTGTATTAAAAGAACACATTTATGTATTAAAACAACTATTAAAAGAATAGATACTGTACATAATTAATTTTTTTTTGACAAAAAAAAATCTGTTTTTTTTATGGCATTTAATATAACTATGTCAACAGATTTTTCTAGAACAAATGATGCTTGAAAAACGTCCGCATCAACATGATTTTGAAGGGAAAAGTTGTGTAGTTTGCTTAGTGACACTTTTAGCTTCTGTCAGAATTATCAGAGTCAACTCCGATTATCACCAAAGGGTTGCGTGGCAGGAGCGGACACATAACATTTCGTGGCTTTAGCGGACACCTTAAAGTTCATCGTGGTTTGAGCGGACACATCCCCCCCCCCCATCTTAGAACAGATTCGATTATTGAATTACAAGGATAAATACATTTTTGCCAATCAAATTTAATTTGAATTAAACATTTAAGATATTATGCGAATACACTTTAAAAACATAGCGCAATGTAATAAAAATAAAAACTTTCAGAGAAATATTTAAAAATTATAGAAAACTGTATTTTAGAGTCAAATAAATATTAGAACAGGTGCAATTACCATAAAATTAATTAGTTTCATTAAAGTAAGTAAATATATAAAAACTAGAAGTAAAATGTACAAAACAGATACAAAAGTAAATAAAAGAAAAATAAATACAAGTAGCCAAATACTAACTAACCTTTATTATGAAGGCATGAATATCCTTTACCATTGGATTTAGTCCAACCTAGTTACAAAACTTAAAGATTTTAGGCATTTTTCTAAATTGTTTGATGTTTCGAATTCTTTTAAGATGTTTTCAATTCTTACATCCAATTATACGTATGTTTCCCCCTTTTTTTATTCCAGGATCGCCTATTTCTTTGGATTTCAAATTAAAAAACACTTTTTGTGTTTCTTCTTTTAGTATTTTAACTAATAAGTGGACATTAGGCTGGTTTCTGCCAGTGATTGCATTTAATTTGGAATTCCACCCTTCTACTGTCCGCTGTGGCTACGTAACCGTGGCTGTTCTAAGATGGGGGGGGGGGGGGAATGTGTCCGCTCAAACCACGATGAGTTTTAAAGTGTCCGCTAAAGCCACGAAATTTTATGTGTCCGCTCCTGCCACGTCACCCACCAAAGGGGCTACGTTACAGGGGAGACAAGCAGAGACAATACAACACAAAACATAAAAGCTCCAACCTGTTTGCTACAGGACTCTACATGATAGTGAGTGTTTGAATCGTCGAGAGTTTTATTATATATATCACTTCAAATAATCACGTGTTGTAGTCTGGCCAACCACAGATTTTACTTCGAAATACTGAGTGTACCAAATCGTATTGTTTTAGTTCGAAATATCGAGAGTTTTTCAAGGGGCTGGGCATATACTTCGAATTAGCGAGAGGTTCGTATTATTGAAGGTTTGAATTAGCGAGAGTCGACTGTATATATATTTAAAACCTCATTCAAAAACCAAATAATTGTAATTATTTTTTTACTTTGTAAGAACAATATATCAATTGGCTCTTTTGGTAGCTCGTGAAAAGGTATGATAATTAATATTGTTACATTGATCGGGGCTCGAGAGTATTATGCAAATCAGTCGCAAACAACAAGACAGTTCTTTAAGAGCGATGAGAATTTATTGTCGGAAAAATAATCCTTGTAACACGGATATTACACAGTGAAATTCGCGAAATAAATCTCAGAAAGTCTTCACACCTTCAACAGCACTCAGACACAATTATCAGTGTCTACAATACACGTATGTACGAGGGTGAGTCGGAAAATAAGTTTTCCCTGTCGAGTGTGATCAGAGTTGTGTATGTAAGTCAAAACATAGAATGAGACATCAAAGATAAGACATAACTTTATTTTTCCACATAAGTAACAAATACATTGAGATATTCGTCATACCGCTTGATAAACTTCAAAAAGCCCTCCAGGGAAAAAATCAGGGCTTTGCATACGGAAGAAGCGTTTAACAGCTGGTTTGACTTCGGCGTGTCTTCCAAAGTGCATTCCGGTGAGATTCTTCTTCAAAGCTGGAAACAGATGAAATTCACTTAGTGCGAATAGATCAGGACTGTATGGCGGATGGTGTACGCGCTCCCAACCAAGAGTTCCAATATGGTTTTGCGTTGCAGTCACAGAGTGTGGTCTTGCATTGTCTCGCACTCCAGATCTGAGAAGTCCAGGCCACTTTTTCCGAATCCATCTGCTTGATCGCAGTCAACATCTACCGAATGGTGTGTCGGTCTCTTGAGCGATCACCTGCTTTTTCGTCGTTCACCCATAGTCGTTAAGCGCTTCTTCCGTATGCAAAGCCCTGGGTTTTTCCTGGAGGGCTTTTGTAGCTTATCAAGCGGTATGGCAAATGTATCAATGTACTTGGTAGTTGTGTGGGAAAATACAGCTATGTCTTATATTTAATGTCTCATTCTATGTTTTGACTTTCATACACAACTCTGACCACAGTCGACAGGGAAAACTTATTTTTCGACTCACCCTCGTAAAAGATTATTCACAAGTACCGCTCGTCCTATTTAATAGCCGAGCTAATCACTAGACTCGTCACGGTCAAGGCAAGACTACTAATCGCTAGTCAAAACAATACTAACTCATTTTGTGTGTGGCGAGCATCTCTCTATTTATATGCCTCGCGGATCTTTTGAGAAAGATCTACTTGCGTCATAGATCTTGAAATTAGTGAATTTTTCCATAAATTTCCAGAAGAATCCAGAGGGCCCTGAACTCGCCAAAAATGGTCGCTAACATGGTCGCCAATTCACCAAAATGGTCACCAAATTGGATGCCGTCGCCAACTTGGTCGCCAAAAATGATGCCAACTTGGCTCTATCGCCAAGATTTCGCCGAGTTCCCCTTGAAAGGGACGGCGTTGCTTCGAATAATACAATTTTAACATAAAATTATAATCAACTTGTTTTAACCTATTAAGCTCAAAATTGGGGGAGAAAATGCAATGTTTAAAAAATTGATACGGGGTGAGATGTATAAAAAAACAATCTTCAGCAAAAATTCAATATTCAAATTACATTACCTAAATATTAAAATCGTAAGCTGTGCTCAATGTTAAAGAATTATTACCGGCATAAAAAGAAAAAAAATGATCACAATATTAATGCTTCTGAGTATATTCACGGGAGCGAGTTTATGAACAAATACTTTAAAAATTTAACATGAAGGTAAAATTTTCTAATAATAATAAAAAAATTAATTAAATATTACGTTTAAAGAGTACATTTATTGAAAATTGCCAGAACAACCACACTAAAAGAACGTATAGATTATTATTATTATAAATATACTTTGTGTATAGTAAATAATAACATATACCAAGAAGCATGATTATTTTTATCCAACAATAATACTACTTTTCACCTATGTATTTTTAAAATCACTAGAGACCAAAAGAAAATACATTGATTTAAGCAAAATTGATGTATCTACAGAATGGGATGCATACATTGGAGGTTCTAGAATTAATAAAAAGGTTAAATACTCTTAATTAGCAAAATAGTTACATCTATTTTGTCATGAATATAATCCAACATAGATTAAATAATTATGATACCAATAATCAAGTATACATTTTGTAAGGAATTTATATTCCTTCTTCCCTCTAACCCGGCTAGATGTGTGGGAAGAACTAAATGATCAGACGACATGTTGAACTTCAATTGTTTATTTGTCATAATATTCAACAGACACATTAATACTCTAAGTAAGATAAATTTGATCAACTAGAGGACTAAGGTGAGACAAGATAGCGTGGGGATAATATATACGCTCATTCAAATATATTCTCAGGATAACTTATACAAAGCTTGTTTTAAGAAGCGCACTCATAATTTAACTCTCTAATTTCTATTTGAAATAAGAGCACAGTACTTGAACTCTTGTAATCCTTTACTTTTAGATGTGGCCTTAAACAATTCTCCAATAGTTGACGTAAGCACTTCTTCGAGATTCCAACTTCACGCGTCGTACACTGTTTACGTATACGTATTACTGTCGATTTGCTTGCTTCTCATCTATTCATTTCCCATCCAAGCTATCCTCACGTCACTTCCAATGTATCCTCATTTCACTAACTCTCAAAACTCGCGAATCCAGAATATCTATATTAAACTTAATTTGCATAATCACGTTTTTCTATCCTCAGAGAAAGTTGGTTGAAAGAATGCTGGCCCTAAAGGAATTCCCAAGGAGTTAGTGAAAGGACGCGTATAGATCCGTCACAATTTATATGTCTGATAAGAAGCATAGAGATAATTATGTATATCAGAACTGTGAATTCAAATTCTCTTTATTACATACTAAAAAGAAAACTCATAAATGTATCAAGAGCTCAAAATAGATTTAACCCATTCAATGCCAGGTAAATTTAGAGCGTCTTGTCCTGGGTTCCAAGATTTTATTTTAAAGAAAACGTGACACTTTAAAAAACATAATAACATGAAGTTACTGATATAATATTGTAATAGCAAATTTATGGTAATTTTTATTGAAAAAAAAACCACTACTAGATAACTCGTAGCTAGTGTCACTGAATAAGATTCCTGTACTGTAAGTGCACTTACAGTACACACTTAATAAGTGCACTGACGAGTTATCTCGTACTGGTTCTTTTTTCAATAAAAATCTTCATATACAGCTATTTTCTTTTCATTTTGTTTGATTTTACACGTGCGTCACCTAATTTAATCTCGTAACAGTCAGATGTGTGATGTTATGTCAGATTTTCGTACAGATGTGTAATGATCCTCACTGGGAAAAACCTATAAGACGATGGTAGTAATAAAGAATTGAAAAGTAATAAAAATGGACTGATAATTAATAATTAGCAGACCTCAAGAGAACGATCCATTGGTACAAGAAAATCGCTCTACCTTACTTGGAAATCTTCCTGCAGAAGGCATACATGTTCTATAACCAAAGAAATCGAGGGAATAAAAAGATATGGATGCACCAATTTAGGGAATCAGCTATTATGCATTTATTTGATGGCGATGACAGTAATGCAGGAGAAAGTAACAACTATAATACAAATACAACTGTAGTTTTCATTACTTGGAACATCTTCCTCCCACAGAAAAAAGAAGGGATACCTACAAATCCATGTCGAATGTGTACAAAGCAAAAAAAAAAAAAAAAACGCAGATACTAAGTATTTTTGACCAGTGTATCCCAACAACCCAGCACTTGACGTTGATCTTGCTTTAAAGCTCATCATACACAAAAACAACAATAAAAATATTTTCTTAACTTTTAGAATACATTTATATATATATATATATATATATATATATATAATAATTATTATTATTATTATTAATGATTATTACATTTTAGATACATAGATGATCGAATTATTTTTGGCAAAATTAATAATGTTAGCCCCAATATTACTTTTTATCCCAATTATTTAAACCTAATTAAAATTAATAGTAATCCAGTTAAAACTAAGTACTTGGATGTATCATTGTATATTAAGGATTATAAATTACATAGCAATATTTATGGTAAAAGAGATGATTTTAATTTTAACATTCTTAAAGTGCCATACTGGAATTCAAATTTATCTATATCTACATATAGAAATATTATTTTTAATTATATTTATCGTAACAACGAATAAGTCAGTGATAAATTTAATATACATTTAAATTTTAATAACTTTATTAAACATTCTACGGAACATGGATACCCTGCTAATTTTATTTACTGTTATATTCCTATCAGTTTAGTGTAAGAAATATGTAATAACAGTAGCATTTTAATTAGTTGCACAGTTAATCGATAAATGGCGCCTCATGCTAAGTAAATAATAATATATTTTATTTAAAATTAATTGTATATATCTGGGTTGTACTTTTATTTTCTAAAATTTTAAAACAATATTTAGAGTTTTTAAAAGTATATATATAGACTTAATGTTATTTTATCATAACTTACTAATTTTATGCGATACTGATATCCTCCATTCTGTCGCCCAGGGAAAATGGTTATTGCTGTACTCACGTGGTAAGTCTTTTCATCTAATTGTTTTAGCTTTGATTATAACATATTCTAGTAATTATTGTAGGCCATAATATTATCGTTTTATATCAATACATTATGGTTTTATTTGTAATAATAGTTAAACTTCTCTTGACATTTCTTACTTTCCCTATGGCCCAGAGTATTGGCAAATACAGGTGAAGGTTGGCTAGCCGCAAAATTTTGTTTAAACCTGCAATCCTGCTTCCTAAGGCCAGGAGTTTGCTATAGTACTACTGTGGCTGTGACTTTATACCCAGGGTGAGCATTAAGTTGATCGCGAACGACCGGTGGACCGCCAAGACACTTTGGGGTGACCGCCTTCACTAAGACCTAATAATCGTTCCATCATACGAAGGTCAGGAAATATCGTACTTATTCAAATCTAAGCCGCCATCGATTCTAAGCCGCGCCCCAAATTCTCAGCAAGATTTTGTGAAAATTGAAAAGTACTCTAAAATGGTTTATCAATATCCAATTTTACGAAATTAAAATAAATTTAAAAGGGGAAAACTAATAAGAAGTGAATAATTAATTAGTTTATCAGTGTTATATAAACTTTTAAATACATGCTTGAAGCTGTAATTGCTCTCTATATATATAAATACCCCCATCCAACCAATTTTTTTTCTCTTCGATTCTAAGCCACGCCCGATTTTCAGTAGCATTAACATTGGGGGGAAAGTGCGGCTAGATTAGAGTAAATACGGTATTTTAAAAGATATGGAGTGAAAAAATTTGAATTTTAAGAGACAATTTCGTTGAATAGAAAGTGCACTTCGCTATTTGCAGGTAATTTCACGAAGAAAATCCGAAAATGTTCTTGTTTCCAGGAAAGAGTTCGTTACATAGAGAAATTCGAAAAATAGAGATTCGTAAAATTACTGTATTGGATACTTTTTGTAGCTCACTACACCTACACCACTGGGTGGACCGCAACACCTTGAAAAAATTAGGAGTAGCCCATACCTTGGAAAAATCTGACCACCCCTGCTTTATACTATCATGACTTAGGTTTATCTTAGGTTTATAACTATTTTGTGTATATTTTTGAATTATATATATATATATATATAATTATGTTTTATCTAATTGTCTAAGTTATAATTTTAAAAATAAAAATTGATAATTAACATGTTTTTTTGTACTATATAAATTTTTCATTCATCTTTTCTAATAATTCCTAACTCAAACGGAGATATGTAATCAATCTAGAATTTTAGCACACACGAGAGACGAGATATCTCGTAGCCTGCAGTTTTGGTACACATGCTTACTACGAGATATCTCGTTGTTGACAAACAATCGGTTAACTTTCGGTGAAACCATTCTGTAAGAATCGTGGAAATGCAATAGCAGATTATTGCATTAAAAATTAATGGTTTTTCATCTATGCAGGCTCCCCATACTCTTTTTTTTTTAGACGAGCATTTGAGAAAGAAATTTACCTATTCAAATACACCTAAAAAATGCTTGGACATATACAATAATGGTTTCTTTTTTCTTGATTTTTTAAAATCAAAAGCACAAGCCCTATTTGTCATGCTGATACTATTAAAGAAATCATTTGTCTTTAAACAGGCATATTCAGTTGTACCATAAGTAGTTCTAACTCTCAAAATGTTAAAATTTCCCTAAGTGGATTGCCAAAAGCAATAATGAATAAAGAAATTTCAGACGGAAAATGACCACTGACCAATTTTGTATCGATATGATGGCATAAAATAACTTTTAGAGGAATAATATACATATTGATTAAATCAGAAACAGCTTTAAGAAATGATTAATTCGAAAAAATAATTTACGGAAATTAATCATCCTAAAACAACTTTATTTACCATGTAATAATTTTTTTAATGTTATTTTTTGTGCGTATGCACGCGCGTTAATGGTTGCCCCTGCTTGCAAATAAATAGTAATATTATATATAGTCTAGCTAAGTTTATATTGAGCATAAAAAAGTTGTTTGCTGATAACTTAATCAGAATACACTGATTCTTATAGAACAAAAATACAGGTCTTTTAGATAATAAATAAAGTTTTAAAAAGTTGTTTTCTAAAGAATCTTCCATGTGTTCTGTTTTCAAAAGCAATTTTCAAATTCATCAATGGTTTTATTTTAAATTTCTGATGTGTTAATAATAATAATGATAATAATAACAATTTTAAGGTACTCAATCTCAATGAAATCTGATCGTCTTAAATAAAAAAAAAACTTATGGAAAAAAAAAGTTTAGCAGGGTTATTTTAAAGTTAGATATTCATTTATGATTTTAAGAAATATAATTTTATGTTACTGTTCCCACCTTTCTTATGTGATGAAAACTTAGCATTTTATTCTTTCATAAAAAGAGTTGATCAGTGTTTTAGAGGAAAATACTTAATTGTTTCAGAAAAAATACATTCATGGTAAGATGGTGTGAGCATTAAAATATAATATAATAAAACTTTCATAACAATATAAGAAATTCGATTTTAAAATCTATAAAAGTATTTTCAAAATATCTTCTAAAATTTATTTCATTAGAATTGTGAGATGTTTAAGTAACTCAATAGATGGCGCTACAGTATAAATTCCCGAAAGTGCTAGAAAATATCGATCAAAAAACAGAAACACATCAGTCTGCTAATACGGAGACAAATTATTTTAAAATGTAATTCTTGCTTTGTTAATGAATTGAAAAATTTTTTATCTCATCGATAAATATAATTTTTATGATACACAGATATTTCAGAAAGTTGTTTTTATTTTGGCAATGTATTAAAAATGTACATATTTCTACCTTCATAATTACACAAAATGCTTCGAATTTTTATTTTAGAATTTTGAATGTTAGCGGGAAAAAATATTGTTTGAAAGAATTAAAAATATTTTATAAAAATGCTATTTTTCGTTATTATTAAAAACAAACTTCGAAATAATAATTGGAAAAATAAATGATAAAAAAATCAATCCCGGAATGAATATCTTAAAATATATATATATTTTGTTTTCCCCCCTAAAAATAAATTATGGAAACTTTTTATGCAAATATGATACATTTTTTAAAAATAATTTTACATTTAATGAAAAAAAAATTTTTTTTTAATGTGTTAGCGTCTAGCCCTAGATTTCAGAGAATCGTTAGTTTATTTGCTTAAATTGTGGTTGTTCATCTAATTATGTTTTTCAAAAATTTCTCTTCAATTGTTTCGCTTAATAGATCGTGCGTATTCTGTGTTCTCATCTAATTTTACGCACAAAAAAGTTTCATAAAACTAACATTAAGAGAAAGAGGAGTTGCCTTTAATGTGTTTTGCAGTGGGAAATAATTGTATAGCAATCGAAAAAGTATAACGTGTTTTAAATTATTTTCAGCATGAAAATATACACTGCGGGTCATTGAAATAGCAGCATCATGAAGGTGCGATGAAAAAAACGAACTTGCATGAAAGAAGATACTAGAATATGCAAGAAATCAGCATTTAAAGGGCAATCGATCGACGCTGCCGAGAGGAACGACATCTCAAACTCTGTATTAAAGGAAAAGCGAATTTCTCGATCGGAAAAGGCATTTAAATGTTGGTTGGTTGTGGGAAGATTGTACTATGTATCGAACAAGAAAAAGAGACGGCTATTATTACTTGTTGGAATTCGATAGTGGCAAGATTGTCGCCTATTGAGTCGTTCGTGACTTGAATGGAGCTCATAACCCTGTTGGTCTCTGATCTTCGATCAATGGTATTGAAGTGAGTGTAATAAATTCTTCCGGAACCGAAAGTTTTAATTAAATATTTATTGTGAACAAGAGACTTGCACAATTAAATTACTTTTAGATAGAAATAAGTAAAAATTTGTATTTAAAAAGCTTTTTCTAAAAGGTAGGAAGCCGGTAATGGTTATACATTTACGTGGTACCTAGAGAAAAAGCTCTATTATCCATTCAATAGAATTAGTTGGAAAAAGAATAATTTGTTGAAGCTACATCAAAATAGATAGCAGTCCACATTGAGTGCAGCGCAGCAACGCTGGGGGAGGGGTGAGTCTGAAACCACTCTCCCAGTTGATTTAGTTTTGCTTTCGAAGAAGAGCGAAGAGAAAATGATGTCACATCTCCCTGACAACCAAGCCCGTCTTTCGACCGACTGCCGCATCTCGACAGAACGAGGAGAGAAGGGATGAAGCTCTTTAATAGAAAGAACAAAACAGAATATTATTAGTATGTCCATTACACGTTACATTTTAAATAACTCCGTGCTTTTATTGAAAGGAAATTTAAAATAACCACCTGGGTGAAAGAAAGAAAAAGCAGAGAAGATTAAAATGAGATCTTGTGGGGTGAAGTCTTTTCGGAAAACTCTCCCAAAAGCAGACATTTTGAGATTAGTGAAGAGGGCGGGGTAAGGTCTAGCTAATCCAATTGCAGCAAAGAAGTCTGGAGTTAAAAAGGAGAAAAAAAATTCCATTTACATTTTTAAGGGCAGTGCGTAAGAGGGAGTTTTCTGATTGGGTGAGAGAGAACGTCGGTTATGTAGGTAAAACTACATTTGAGAGGGGGAAGTGATATCCAATCAGAATTTGTTCCTTTCTGCACGCTTCCTCCTCTATCTTCCACCTTGGCAGATAGGTTTGGCTAGCTCCAATTTTTGCCCTTCCATCGAGAGGACTTCAAGAGGTGTGTTTTCATTCACACTTTAAATAAGATTGAGTATACGCTTCTTAAGCTGGGTCTTGTTTGTTATTTAATTTTCCAAAATTCAATCAAACCAAGGGCAGTAGTTCCACCTAAAGTCTAGTTGCAAACCCGGAATTAAGAGAGGATTATAAAAATTTTGATAAGTAAACGCATTTTTAAAGTGGGTTTTTAGAAAAAGTACGGGTCGTTCACGATATTTCTTGTCTCATTGAGAGAGCGGTTGATCGTTACGCTATATTAACTATTCGCATGGATCGAAATCGAACGACTGTCATGCGAATATGGAATCAATAGCTTCAGGAGGGTCATACTGAACCACATGTGCAATCTGAATAGCCTTCCGCTGTTAACGAGGGGACAGACATGGTATCAGGTAGATCTTATAGAATCGTATAGCCAGATCACGGACCTTGAATGGGGAAGTGAGCTTGTTTTAGCTCGACAAAATATCTCCAAACAAAACTAAGACTGCGATGTATTGTTTGAAAATTTCAGTATTACAGCTTCTGACAATAAAGCTCAGTGAATCAAGTCAGAATTGCCAATCTGGCAACACAAGCGAAACAAAACGTTGAACATACGTTGCGCCAGGTGTTGACCATCTGCCACCTCCGTCGTTTAGTTGAACGTCATTTATGTTCTATGTAAAACTTGATTTACAAAGTGCTTGTTTAGTGCGTTGGTTCTTAACTGAGAACAGGAAAATGAACGAACGAAAGATCTATTTAAAGTTTTGTTTTAGGCTTGGCAAGACACCGACAGAAACTTATTCGATGGTGGTATATATTTATGAAGATCATGCACTGCCCATGAAGTGTGTGTACGAGAGGTTTGCCCGTTTTCGAGAAGGCTGGAATGTGTTTCTGGCAACCCCCGTAGTGAAAGACTGACAACCTCCGTCCAGTGGCGGATTAAGCGCGTGTCGGACCGGGCGGCCGCCAGAGGCCCCCAGCGTTGGTAGGGGCCCCCAGCGTTGGTAGGGGCCCCAAGCTTGATGAGTGCAAAGGCCAGTGACAAACCAACCACGCCACCTTGGAACAAAAACTGAAAAGAAAACAAAGCTACAATGAAACCCCCGCTAGAAATTTATCGGTATGCAAGAGAAATCCTAATGTAGAAAAACTTTTGGAAATATTTTTAACAATACCGATATCGAATGCATCAGGAGAATGATCTTTTTTAGTTTTAAAACGTGTTAAAAATAATTTAAGAAGTACTATGGGAGAAAAGACAAATTGAACAACATGGCCATATTATATACAGAATAAAATGTTTTGGACATAATAGATATGGTAAAAATAATTGAGGAATTTGCCAAAGAGAAATCAAACTGTATAGCAAAACTGTAAGCTCTTAAGTAAGGTTTTTAATATTTTTTTTATATATTCAGTTAAGATTTTTCTTTAGCCGATGAGTTTTATTATATCACTACATTTTATTTTTAGAATTTAAAGTAAGCGGCTCTTTTCACTATTTTAGTTTTTCGACTCTTAAGCCCATGGGCCTCAAACCTTTTACCGCCAGGGGCCTCCAACTACCTTAATCCGCCTCTGCCTCCGTCAGCGACAAAAACATTGAGAAAGTGATTAAATTAATCACGAAAGATCGTCGATTAACTGTGCGCATGATAGCTGGACGATGAATGCTGCAGAGTGCATTGAAAATTTTACCCGTTCCATGAAACGTTTACGCAGGGTACGACCCAGTACGCACAAGGTTCAAGGTTTTTTGTTCACGACAATGCTCTTCCTCACACAGCCATTACCGTAAAACAGTTCCTGGCAAAAAAGCGGCTGGTGCAAATTGAACATCCACAATTCTCGCCAAATCTCAATCCTCCAGACTGCTTCCTATCCCTACGACACAAACTCGCTTCGAAAAGAAAGGGATTTGTCGATATTTCTGACATCCAGCGAAACGTGATGAGGCTTTTGAACTGCATCTCAAGTGAAGACTTCTTGCAAAGTTTTCAGGACATGTATAGCAGATCTTAGTGGGACATAGTTATGTGGGACATAGATGACTATTTCGAAGGACAGTAAGGCAACTTTCGTTAATATTTCATCTACGTTAATGTTAGAGGACTATTCAGCGAACTTTATTGTCAGAGGTTGTATTTTGAAATATGTATGGATGATTTTTTTTTATTTGAGGCAAATTAAGGTAATGTTTATTGTAAATCAATGTCGTTTTTTATAAAACTTGCAACTTTCCAGCGTAATTCGTAGTTAAACTAACCCTCTTCCTATTAGTTAATTTTTCATCCACTCTCAAAGTTTGTTGCCTTTCATCTTGATAAATCGTTTTAAAGTATCTATTGCATAAACGGGCAATAAAGTTTAATGCTAGCGGGTATAAAAAGCTTTACCTGGTGTATAAAATGTACATTTATGTCATAATAATTACTAGAGGCTTATTTTAGCATTATTTTTCTAAAAAAAAATATCGTGGATACAAGTTGTGAAGTACAAATACCATAAAAGGTAAGAAAAATTAATAAAATTTATTCAATTTTTATATAAGTAGTTTTTAAAATACGGAAGAAGAATGTTATTTATTAAATACAACTTGTGAAGTATGTGCTCATAGTGATACGATAAATACCTCTTATATCATTGGTATAAATTTTGAAATTTTTTTACGTCTGCCATTAAAGCTTTAGGAATTCTAATGCATCTGAACTTTTGTCATTTAGTGAAATGAAGTCTGGCAACATTAAAATGTTTTTTTATATTCCAAATCTAATGAGCAATATTTTTTACCAATTAGTGCAATAACTTTTAATCACTTATATAAATCTATTAATAAATTAAATATATTTTAATATTTTCTATTAATGTAAAAGTAAAATGTCCTTACAAGTTTGTCTATACAAATGGACAAACCAAAAAAAAAAAAATGCTTTATAACTTTATTAATAAAATAATTGTTAAAATACTTTCTAAATGCTTTTATAAATGACTATATATTAACTCGGCTTCTCTTTTTTATTTATTGAATGATATAAAACTCATTTTTCTCTTTGATATTTTGCATAAGTTCCTTTAAAACTATACATAAATAATTTACAGATAAAATATACACAGTTAGTTTGAAAACGTGCCTTAAGCAGGAGACAGATAATTGTGCAAGAAAAAATTAAAGAAAATAAACCATCTTTGCAAATCAGTTAAACATAAGTTTTATCCTTTTCAGCAAACATTAATCTATTAAATAATTAAACTAAAATGTAAAACAATTATAAAAAAAGAAATAGTAATAAAAAGTTATACTTAAGAAGAGAATTTGCTTTAGAGGAATTTACTTTAAATTACTTAAAGAAAAAATTACTCAAGTATTAAATTTTGTATACATGATCCAAAAAATGGAAATAGAAAACTGATACTACAAGTACATTTGTTTTGTTTTAGAAGACAATGATCAGGAAACTATCTTATGCATAGCAGCAATTGTTTAACTATTTTCTAACAAAGTACAAATGAAACTAAGTAAGAGTGGGAGGAGAATAGTATGTATCTTCTGATACGTAAGTACGTAACATACCACAAGACTAAAGTGATCACCACTGTCCGGAGGCTGTTACTTGCTTATGTAGATGATACCGCTATATAAAGCGCCATCTGTTGACCAATTTTTGTACTTTTTAGTGTTAATAAAACGTTATATCATTTTCAGCATGTGTGTCAATTTTTACATCCTTACCTACACTATTCTGTGATTTATTGAATTTTCAAATATTAACGGACTTTTGGGTTACTTGGTATATACAGATAGAGAAAGAGATTGAGCAGGGAAAAAAGATGCACTTTAAAAAAGGGATATTTCTGTAGTACATATGAACTTAGTCGAAGGACCTAATACTTCAGATTTCTGGAATAATGGGATTATTATTTTTCTTCTGTCATTAAAAATGTAATGTCAAAAGCGATAGGGACCTTCAGATAAATAATTCAACACTATGCCCCCATATAGCGTTTAATTAGATTAGAAACCGAGTTCATTGGGATCAATGTCCATTTTCAATGTAAAATAAACTTGAACTCTTAGAGTTTCGCAAGAAAATGATTAATACTATCTCAGATACAGGAAGAGTCCTCGAGTTAAATGATCGTTCATTTTGAGAAATATATTTATCAGATAAATACTGGAGTTTATTATTGATTTTTATACAAAACTATTGACATTGCGCTAACAAAAATGATTTATTTAACGATTTAGTGTTTTATTCCTAAGAATAGGCACCTTAAGAATCTTGTAATCATTAGAGATATCAGAAATATTATTATCATTTGACTCCGTTCTGTAAAAGGCCAACCACCTTGAAAAATAACATCTTCTGAAAAATTTCTCAGTTAAGCTTTTTTTCATTAAAAAGAAATCGAATGTGCATTGTATTTATTTGGCTAAGGCTAGTCATATAATACATATTATATACAATCTCATTCATACAGATTCAGATAAATAATATTATATTTCGATATTGCAAAAACAAACGATTTTTAAATACAGTAGAACGTCGTTTATCCGAACGTTTATTATCAGGAGCGTCAATATCCGAACCAGTCTTTTTTTATCAATTACATGTACTGTATATGAATATGTTTTAGAACATGGCAGTGCTCAGCAGTTGTTTCGCGTGAGGCCAAAAGTGTAGGGAAAATACAGGGTGAGGGATTTTGGAAGAATTTCAGTTGTGTGATTTGGTAGGAAATAGAAGGCGAAAAAGACTTCAATGAACGATAGGAAGGAGATTACTGACTTTGTCCAATTGACCCCAGCATTTCAAGAATGCGATGAAGAAGATGTAGAAACCTGGATGGCATACGATGCAGAAGACTGTGGATTTCAAATCCTAAATGATGACGAGATTGTGACTTCCGTGCAAGAAGAATCCGACCGTATCGACGATGGAACAGACGAGGACAACAACAAGGAAAGTAGCAAGGGTTCATCAAATAATGACGCGTTTTATGCGTTAGAGACCACTATGGAGTGGTACGAACAACAATCAGAGTGCTGTCCTACTCAACTACTGCTGCTCGAGAATCAGAGAACTTACAGCGAAAAAAGGAAGGTGTACAATGGTACAGCGAAAAATAAGTGATTATTTTCCCAAATAAAGGTAAAATTGCGACATTTTGCACCTAATTTGCTTTTTGTTCAAGCACGTTTCCTGCATAGGATGATTTACAATATTCGTATAGGGTCCGGTTTCATATACTGCATAGATCACATTCGGTTTTTGGTTATCCGAACGGTGTCCGGTCCCAATTGATTCGGATAAACGACGTTCTATGTATCTGATATTTCCTGTTAAACAATATTAAAAAAATATTTTTAAAAAAATGTTTTAAAAAAACGAAACAGTTTTTGCATGAATAACCAGTCGCCATTTTTCAAAACTCTCGCTCTCTCGAAAAGGGATTAAATGAGTGAATGTGTGTTTATTAACGTCGCACTATATAAAACAATACGAGGGCTATTAATGACGGCTCAAAATGGGATACGAAACGTTTTAAAAAATGTTTCAAGGCCTGATTTTGGCTTCTTGTGCGTGTGATGTATTCACAATTTTAGAAGAAGAAAAAGCGCTTTGATAAAAAAATACTAATTGCATTCAAGCTTAAAAAGTATTTTAAAGAGATTCATTCTTGATTAAACCAAATAAAGAGCGCAGAAATAATTAATATAATAATTATGCACATAAATACTAATTAGACATTTTTGTATTATGTATTAATTTGAATATCGTTATATATTTGCCCATGTTAGATAAATTAAATTAACTGTATTATAATTAGTTTAACTATTCCATACAAATAAGAATCCCGTGGAATTTATAAATATTTTCTGTGTTTATTATTATGAAAATGTATTTAGTATAAATTTATTAAGGTATCCGACTACTATAATCACAACTTTTTTTAAAAAAATGGAATGGGGATTTTTTTTGTGTTTTTTAGCTTTGTTTAGTACATTTTAAGAAAAATATGCTAAAATTAAGGAGCTAAAAAGAAATTATTATTACTAAAATGGGAAAAGTCGGTAAAAATTTACAAAAAATAACATAAATGGGGCCCATTCTATACCAAAAGCTCATGAACAAATTTTAAATCTTTCAATTCTGAATTGTGTTGTTATGTCATTAATTTTTTATATGACCTTCAGGATAAGAGAAATTTTAATTTTTACACGAACTAGATCACTTTATCTTAGTATATGAAATTGCTTAAAAAACAGTGATTTTATTAACTTAAGGGACTGTACATTTTGTAATAAAACAGTGATTGATAAATCTGAAGGTTAAAACACTTCTACTATATACAGAAGATACACACAAAAAATTTCAGTTAATTATTTTCAAAACTTTTTTAGCAATCGCGTTTGAGCATTTTTATAAAAAAGCACACACACATTTCGTGAAAAACGTGTTTTAAAGTATGACATCTTGCTTAAAGTAATAGCATCTGCTTTTACTGAAACACTTTTGTTTTAGAGAACAGAAAATAATAAACTTGGTATTTTTATAAAGCTAATAAAATGGCCTATAAAATAAATCATAAAAATTTGTTAATTTTTGGCAAAATTCACAATTTTAGGAGTACTTGGATGCCTTAGAAAAGCTAGGGATTTCCACTTCAATTCTTTTTTAAAATTTTTAATACTTTTGACGTAAATTATTCTAACTTCATCGGAAAAGCCTCAATGACAGCTAGACAGTTTTTCCAAGCAATAATTAAAGTATTTTTAATAAATCATATAATAATAATTTTTTTAATAATGACTAAAACTTTTGGGTTAAATATAATTTATAAAACAGGAATAAAATAAAATAGAAAAATAGGAGAGCGTCCATTTTTCTGCAATATGTAAAAATTTTGGGTCTAATGTTAAGTTTTTGCAAAAGCCTTACCGTGACCAAATGATCAACCATAGCATTATTATTGAACAAAAATTACTTGATTTCTTCCCTTTACTTGAGTGGGTTTTTTTAAAAAAAAATAAATTGGAAAATCTAATTAATCAAAAATTGTTCTTACATAACACAGGCAATTGAGTTAAAAAAAAACTAACCATTAATCATTTTAACCACTCTGAATTGCAGTCTGCACGCTACCTTACCAATTACACTGGGTAATCTGTGTAATCAGTAATTTCTGGTCATAACCAGAAATTACTGATTGCACAGATTCTTCGATTCCATGGAATACTGTGAAATTCCTATTTCACCGCAAGCGATTAATAACTAATAAAGAACGAAAAAGGGAAAGAAAAATGGCGACAGTAAATAAAATAATAAATAAAAAAATATTCTTCTAAGAGGGCACTTTTCGTCCTTGGAATGCAACTCGACCTTTGACCGATTTCTATGCCTCCCCCTTTCATTTTTCTTTCACCGCTCACCTTTTCAACTGGACCAGTCTTTTTTGCCTATTCAACCCCCAAGGCAGTTTCTCCCCACTCGAACATGAGCTGTAGATATAGAAAGCTTTTTCTTGAAACGCGGAATCCATTTTTGGAGAAAGTACTGTTTCTGAAATAGAAAATTCCAAAGATAAAGGAAAAGGATAAGGTAATCCTAGTTTATAAAGAAAAGGGGTTTTAAAAATACTTTCACCAAGTGTATCTCGAATGCATTCGAGATATACACGAAGGAAATATTTTTGAGAGCCTTTCTAGATCAAATCCTTAACCGAATTTTAATTTGGATAAAATTAGTTACTAATGTTAATTATTCCAGCTTCCCCTTTTTCCATCGGATTTCTTCCTTCTTTTTTTTCTTTCGATTATCATATATGTAAGTCGATATAATTATTAACTGAGAGAATTGTTTACACTAACTGTTGAAGATTTTATTTAAGTTATCCGACTACCCTTAAATGATGAATTTTGCCAAAAATTGACAAATTTTTTTAATGATTTTTATTCTATAGGCCATCATCTTAGCTTTGTAAAAATACCAAGTTTATTATTTTCAGTTCACTAGAACAAAAACTACAAGTGTTTTAGTAAAAGAAGATACCATTACTTTAAGCAAAATGTCATACTTTAAAGCGCGCGTTTTACTCGAAATGGATTTTTTTTTTTGAAAATGCTCAAACGAGAATAGCGATTCCTCAAAGTCTTGAAAATAAACAACTGAATTTTTTTGTGTATATTCTGTATAATAGTAGAAGTGTTTTGACCTTCAGATTTATCAGTCACTGTTTTATTACAAAATTTACAGTTCGTTATGTTAATATAATTAATCGCTTTTTTTAAAGCAAGTTCATATAGGAACTAAGATAAAGAGCTCTACTTTTTGTCAAAATTAAAATATGTTTTATCCTGAAGGTCATTTCAAAAATGAATAACATAGGAACACATCAGAATTGAAAATTTTGAAATCTGGTCATAAAATTTTGGTACAGAATGGGCCCCATTTATGTTATTTTTTTGCAAATTTTTACCCATTTTTTTACATTTTAGTAATATTGATTTCTTTTTCTCTTCTTAATTTTAGCATATTTTTCTTAAAATGTACTAAACAGATCTAAAAACAACAACAAAAAAATATCCCCATATCTCCATACTTTAAAAAAAAGAAGAAAAAGCGGTCGCATTTAGTCGGATACCTTAAGAACTAAAATGATATTATTACATAAAACCTGGTAGTAGTTATATTAAAGAATTTAATACCTATGAATGGCTTAGAACAGGGGCCGTCAACTTATGGCACGCGTTACAATTCTCAGTGGCACTCTGCACTACTCTACAAATTTGTCAATTTTTGAGTGGATGGAAGTTGATAAATATGTAATGAACCGTAGTTGACAAACATCTGCAGAATTATGGACATTTACGGAATTACAAAAAAATCTGAAAAATGACTCTAAAGATAAATTTATACTGCTGTATTGTAAATTACTGAACGCGCGCGCGCGTCATTGCTGGGGAAGTTTAATTGTTTAAAGATAGAAAATTGCATATCTAAGTAAAAAATCTTTCCTCATAAGAAAAATATTTCGAGTCCGCAAAGAAACTGTTTAACAAAATGTCCAGAATCGCGTCAAATTGAAAAAGTCACATACTATATTCCTAACTTTGCGATATGAAAGTAAAGCGGTGCACAAAAGCATGAAGTTCGGGTTAAAATTTTTATTTAACTATAATGAAAGGAAATACGTATACTTTATATTACCTATTTCTTTTTTTAATAAATATGTTTAAAAATACATTTATAGGCAAATTTACTTTTTTTTTCTTGATTTTGAAGAAATAGTTATATTTTATGCTAAGAAATATCTTTAAATGATACAAAATTGATATGCAGTAGAACGTCGTTTATCCGAACGTTTATTATCCGGAGCGTCAAATATCCAAACCAAAGTCCGGATACGTTTTCGAACAGTGCAAAACTCAACAGTTGTTTCGTGTGAGGCCAAAAAGTGACGGGAAGACCCAAGGTGAGGGATTTTTGGAGAATTTCAGTTGTGTGATTTGGTAAACATCTGTGCGGAATATTAGTTCAGTTTGTTTCCAAGTGAGGGGGTGTATACATGCTCTTTTGTTGAGTTTTGTTGCTGTAGAAACCTGGATGGCATTCAATGGACTAGACAATGGATTTCAAATGCTAAATGATGACGAGATTGGGACTTCCGTGAAAGAAAACTCCGACTCTAACGACGATGAAACGGATGAAGACGAGGACAAGAACAACGAAAGTAGCAAGAATCCATCAAATGCTGAGGCGTTTTCTGCATTAAAGACAGCTATGGAGTGGTACGAACAACAATCAGCGTGCTGTCCTGCTCAACTGCTGCTCAAGAGAATCAGAGACCTTGCAGCGAAAAAACGAAGGTGTACAATGGTATAGAGAAAAATAAGTGATTATTTTCCACAATAAAGGTAAAATTGTGACATTTTGCACCTATTTTGCTTTTTCTTCAAGCGAGTTTCCGGCATGTGATGATTTTGAATATTCGGAAAGTATCGGGTTTCATATACTGCATGGATCGCATTTGGTTTTCGGTTATCCGAACAATCGCGTATCCGAACGGTGTCCGGTCCCAATTGATTCGGATAAACGACGTTCTACTGTATAATAAAACTGTATATATCTAAATTATTGACCTCTATTCTCTAACTGTGCATGTATTATCGAGAGAATCGAATTGTTTCAAAAATGTTCTACTGTGCGGATGCTGAATCACATTGGCAAGCCACAACTAAAAGGTTGCCAACCTCTGGTTTAAAAAGTGATTTATATTTATATAAAGTGATTATAATTAAAGCTTACCATTCAAAATGCTATAAAAAAAGAACTACTGTTTAGAATAACTTCAAATTTGAACTGAATATTCTTGTAAAAGGGGAAAACGATATGCATAAGAAAAAAAATCATAGGTATTTTCATTGTTGCTTTTATGCGGTTTTTGACGTCTCTGCTGTGGTGCATATGGGCTTTTTGATAACAGTGCATCGTCTATTGAACGACTTAAAATTCACTTTTTCCGTCACAAAGCCATACAATCATGTCCATTGAACAGTTCAGCGGGTTTAATGAGCAAATCAGGCCAAGGCCATTGTAATTCGATTCAAAATGACACTCGTAGCCGAATCCACTTTCGTCAATCAGCTTACAGCAATGCTTCTTAAAGTTTCAATAATCGCGACCCAATATTCAATCAAAATTTTCATTGCACCCCCCTCATACAATAATAATGTATGGAATTCAATAATACTGTACTTTGATCTAAAACTACAATACGACTTTAACCTCTTAAGTGCCACCGACGTATATAAACGTCTCGCTCAGTCAAAGCGTTAATTTTACCGGACGTGTATATACGTCTTTCCGAAGTACAATATTTTCTCTGCACTGCTATCCATAAAATTTTTCCGAAGGCTTTGGAATGCAATAAAAGAAACTTGACAATATGTTTGCGAAGGATTTAAAAAAAAGGAAGGACTTTTTGAAAGTATGTGTATGTGTTTGTTTTGTGTTGTGTGTTTTTTTTTTTTGTATTTGCAATGTTATACAAAATTGTAAAGCTTTCCATCTGTATTCCCCCCTTTTCTCAAGAATCTTGTGGGGAGGGTCCCTCCTTCGGGACCACTTTGTACACTTTTTTGTTTACCTTAATAAAGTTACATCTCGGAGAGTCGATTCACAGCTCGAAACCCCTTGGGTGGGCTTGATTCTCCCGAGTAAGTAAGGTCCTGGTGATTAACCTGACGTGAAATCCCCAGTGTTTAATTCCCAAGCAAGCTTGGTACTCATTTATCGCTCCACTGAAAGGATGAAAGGCTGATTTGACCTTACCCATTCAGAGGGTTGAACCCTGGACCTGTGACTTGAAAGCGCGATACGCTACCATTAAGCCACTGAGCTTCCTTAGTACGCATTATGTTCTGGAAATCAACCAGATAAAAATATTAAAGTAATATTTTACAGTATTAAACCTGTATGTGAGACTTATTGTTTCTCTGTAACATTTTTTATAGATTAAAATTATGAAAACAACGAGAGCGCTTTCTGTGCTATAGTTTCCATCATAGGTGTAAAAGGTTGATAAATAAAATCCAACAAGCTACGTGCAAATATTTGCCATACCTTTTTCGCATTCCCAGTAGAATAAATTGTGACCGAATAATATGGAAACAAAGGGAAAATAGTAGGTTTTTCTTCTAATTCACCTCTAAATTTCTAAAATAATATAGATTCTAAATTTATTATCTTGAAACATATTTTTTAATTCAATATATTCTTATTTATAATGTTATATATTTGAATAGAATAGCTCGTTCTTTTTATATTTCTAAATGTATTTATCACAGATATTATTTCTTTTTCAGCGCTTTCCATTTATAAGAGTCAAGAGAAAAAAATTTAAGCATTCCTATTTAATATTAACCAATCTGGAAGAAAATATTTATTGTATATAAATTCGAAACTAATTTTAGTTGGGTGCAACAAATAAAAAGCTAACAATCAAATGATTTCGTTTTTAAAAAAATGTACTTTCAAAAGAATATTTGTCTAGTATTTTTACAAAATTATGTTGTTGTTGTTGTTTATGCCACCTGATCGACAGTAACATCAGATCAAGGTCCACGAAATTCATTGCGGCTAAGGGCTAGAATTTTACGCCTGTCGTTAGCCTAAGCTTTGAGCCCCCAAGAGGGTGACAGTGTGATTTTGCTCAAGCAACACGATAGATGGCGACACCGTTCGGACCCACAGATTTAACGAGCACGTTCTCCAATTTGTACTCGGCGGGAATTTGGTGGCATCGGGCATCGAACCCAGGCCTTCCGGTCTGGGGTCCGATGCTCTAACCACTAGGCTACCCACGGCCCCTTGCAAAATTATCAATGGAATAATGCCTGGTTTTTTTTTTTTTTTTATGCCTACTAAATTCGGTATTATCTTTTTGTGCATTAAGAGTTTAAAAAAAATCTTTACAGCTCAATTGTAATTTTTGGCTTTCATTTGAACTATATATAGAAACTCTTTACACATTCTTTAGAACTCTTTTTATAAATAATTTTTTTAAAAAAAGTACATATCTTTTCGGAAAAATATCTGGCAACAGCTTATTTGAAATTAAAATTATTGTCTGATAAAAAAAAATGATGGGATGTAAACAAAATGTACATTTTATTTACATCCGTTCTTCTACTTTCCGAAGCTAAACATAACGATTTCATGATATTATGATAAAATGCAACAGATTACTGGATGGCCGATATCGGGTTTTACCATGGCCAGAAAGCTGCACGATTGTGGTTTCTTTGCACAACTATCAGTATGATGTGTATCATTAACACAGGCTTATCAGAGACAATGTGCCAGAAACACAAGAACTGGACAGATCAGCAATGAGTTCGAATATTATCAATGGATAAGAGCAGATCTAAAATGACTCATGTGACTCTGGTTGCATATATTTCCAAAGAGAGCGGGGAACACACACTTTCTCCTGCATCAATGGTCTTCAGTCTTTATCGACTCACTGAACCCTTAGAACTATAAGGTGTTTTCGATTAATCCTATTCCCCCGTTCGAAGAACATATCTTAATAGAATATTTACAGAAATTAGCATGAATTAATTACGTAAAAACAATTAAAAATATTGTGTTTGTTATAAAAGTTTTTAAATATTTAAGGGATTTAATCATGAGTAACATTAATTTACGCTCCAGGTGTCTCAAATCCTTAGAGAATGTTAATGTATTTTGCATACACATCTATACAATTTTCTTTTCGAATTTTTATTGACTCTTAGAACCCCTGGTCATGCCTAATGGAACCCCAAGGTTCCGTAGAACACAGTTTGAAGACCAGTGTCCTGCATCATCGAAAGGGCCCGGTTTGGGAGCGGCGAAGCTCTAATTTGGGGACATCTGTACCAACCTTCACATCTTTAATGGAGGTCCAACCACTATATCGATGTTCTTCATCACACGCATCTCTGTAGAAGTGTTATGAATCATCAATTCCTCTTCATAGACGACAACACAACACTTCATCATATATATAATGTCTGTCGAATAGCTGTTGGAGAGGGAAGACATTCAACCCATGGATTGGACAGTATAACCCTGAATCTAAATCCAAGCAAACCGAACACATATGTTAGAGAGATGCTTTGCAGTACATCAATACAAAAACGGAAAGGATTTTTAAGCTGTGATAGGTTCTATGGACAATAAAATCTGAACACATCCCGTTGACAATTTTGTAATCAACATGACAGACAATGTAAATAGTACACAACATTCAAAAGTGATCATATCCCCTACTAAAGTCCGGGGCTTTTTCCAGCCTCCCCAAGCATGGATATCGTGATTTGGTGGCCATTGTGTGTTTTCGAAGCTAATTAAGAATTCGAATATTAAGTTCTTTTTTATCTTTTGAATTTCTTTTTTGGGAAGTTTTACTTATTTTTCGATTTTGAGGATATTATAGTATTATTTGA